>JAPYYW010000613.1:0-71628 GCA_030522545.1 Cremastinae sp. A BG-2022a
TTAATTCGATTTTAAGAGCCTATTCGATCGGAAATTTCCTGCAGATAACGAAAATAATAATTATTCATGGCGCAATCCAACAATTCATATTGAAAAATTCAAAAAACTGATCGGAAAGTCAGTTTTTTCAATTTTTCAATATGAATTCTTGAATTTCGCCCCGAATAAGTAGTATTTTCGATATCTACAGAAAATTTCTCATCGAATAGGCTCTTAAAATCGAGAAAAAAAATTTAAAAATTTTTGCGAATTTTTGAAGATATGTGGAGCACATTAACTTTTGGCTAATCTCTACTCATTAAAAAAAATTTAACGTGCGCTGCTTTGGAAACAATGACCTTGATGTTTGAATCATTCATTTCGTCTTGCAAAAAATTTTCAGGAATTACCTATTATGAATTCGATATCGTCGAAGACACGAAAAGATATCGCCACTTGAAATTTTGAGATTTTCCTATTTTCGATTCTCGAAAAATCAGGCTGGTAGTCCTCGAACATACTAAATTTTCTCAGCTTATGTGAAATAAACTTGCAACACTATTTCCTATTAATCATGTCAAATATACCTGGACAAATATGTATACCTGAATAGTTCGGGGATCGTCAACATAAAAAAAAAAGAGAAAATTCGTCAAGCGTAACGAGGAAAAAAAAAATTTTCAAAATTTCGTTAATCCCTCGGTCATTAATTGTTTCCATGGTGATCGGTCGAGGTCGAGTGAAAAACCAATTAAGGCCTTAATTGTTCGGTTTTATAACACAATTTGGAATCAGTAGGCTGTTATAAAGTTTCGGGGTAAGACGTGTCGTGTCTCGCCAGGTAGTACGTTACGGAAAAACATTCCGTAGAAATAATTCAACAAGTTCAATTGAGTGTCAGTTCTATTGTGAATAGTTTAGTGTTTCAAATGTATAATCTCATTTCAAAATACTTTTAAAAAACTGTCGGTGCGGATGTATCTTCTATATTAAAAAATAAATGAAACCTCTAATCAATAATCGGAATAGAGCGCATTATGCAAAGTTGTATAAATTGTGGGTCTAGAAGAACAGCGAAATATAAATTCAAGCACGTCAATAAAAATAGGCCGCATACCAGTCGCGTTGTCGCTCGTTTAGTAAATTTTTCTTTGGACATTGAACACTTCGCTTTAAATACGACAAAATTTCGACGGAGAAACGACGAGTGACAGCGAAAGTGAGATAAATTTATCTCGTTCTCGATGATTCTCTCGGAAACGAGAAAAACTATTATCAAGACACGGCAGTCTCGAGGTGAATATCTCCAAATTGCAATTACGCCATAATGAAGCTGGTAGCGCCGAGGCGCAAGCGCTTTTTCTACGTTATAATCCTCCGGAGACGTTTCTCGTTGCAACCGACGAAATTAGATATCACAGCAATAATTACAGAATAGCGCAACACGACGAGAGATCGTCTCCGAGTCTCTTGCGAGACACCGCGATGAAATCCTGACTCATTGGGACCGAGTACAAAATTAAAGGTATTTCGTGACAAAAGATTGTTGTTCTAATGCGGATATTTATCTCTTTTACAAACTCCGGCAATCGAGTCGCTTCGATGCGAGATTTAAAAAATATCGGATCTCGAATTTTTTTTTACAAATTTCACAAAAAGTTTAATGACAGGATTTTCCAGTCATCATATTCTATATTATAAAATATATGAAGCTCATAATCAATTCAATGGAATAGAGCGTATTATGCGAGGTTATATGAAATATGCACCTAGAAAAATCGAAAAATATCAATTCAAACATATGTCGAAAAGGAAAAAAGCGGCTGCTCGTTTTCTTTAAAAATGTATGAGCAAGATTTTTTAAAATATGAGAATTGAATAAATTGAATTTAAAAACTCGCTTTTCACAGAGACCATTAAAATTCATTTCATTAAATATCATTAAAATTTCATTAAAATTCGTACGTGAACAAATTCTCCTAATAGATCAATAACTTTTTAGGAAACTATTATCCAAACGATCCTTGAGCAAATGTCTGTCTCAATCATTGAGAATATTTGTCATATCCCCATCACTATATTCCTGATTTGAATCGCTCGAACCTTCACTCGTGCTAATGTAAAAATTACTAGTTCGATGGACAGTCGTGAGATAAGACGTGTTTGAAATGTTGTCCAGTCACAGAGTGACAAGTGATACCTGGCAGAAATAGGTTCACGTGAGTTTTCCTCCAGTAATAATCAAACATACGTATACAAATAAATACAGTGATGGATAAAAAGTGAGACTTTTTCGTGAAACACTCGATATTTAATTATTATCATGAAAACTGTTGAAAATAATCTGATACGTCGTGTCGTTCAAATAATACATATCGTATATAAAAACTGGCAGATCCAAAACATAAACATAGTGTCCTAATTTGAAATTTTTTTTGATAAAATTAAAATATCACCGATATAATTGATTACCAAAAAAAAAATTGTATAACTTGACAACTTTTGTACCTTTCGATGTCGCGAAAATGTATAAATTCTCATTATTTTTCATTAATCAAACACTGTCTCAAATTCGTGTAAAATAGGAGCAAAAAATATCAAAATGGTATCCAAAAAATGCTTAGAGCGTGTGTGCTTTTTATTCTGCAGAAATAACAAAAGCGCTGTCGCTCGATTATTTTTTACCCGTGTTTAAGTATCAGGGGATGTCGCCTCATTTCGAAACGACTTGGCCCCCGGGGACGCATTATCCTCGAACATGTGAGAGAAGAGGAACAGAGTTTGGAAGAAACACTGGGTGGCCCAATAATGTGGGTTTCGCGTGTGTACGTATACGCTTGTGCTCGCTCGACGACATCGAAGGGCGCGGAATATATAGCTGAGAGGGTGCAGCCTAGATAAGGCTCCGGGGTGTGGCCGATTACTTCTCTCTTTCTCTCATATCCGTAAAAAAGACAAAAAAAAGGATCGAAAGGCCCGACCAGCCCGATTCGCGAAATCATCACGTGCGCGCACTGTCTTGCCACGAAAAATATTTTACTTCGACCGCAGCCTACTTTTAGGCAAAAAACAACGTGAAAACGAGCACGGAGGTGCGGAAAAATTACTCGTACTGATAAAATTAGAATATAGAGCTCGGCAGGACACGCGCGTTTGCCGAAAGTTTTGTCTAAAATTTTTAACTATTATCATTCTTGAAAATATATATATTTTTTTTAACTTCGTAAATATTATTTTTTTATTGTTACATGGAAAAAGTATATTTCGGTTCGCGCATTAGAAGAGAAACTTTCTTAACGTCATTCAAATTTTGTGTTTTATTTCGTTTGATTTGTGCGTACATCTTTTTTCAAAGTAAAACTTTTACTTCTTTTTTATTCGGAACGCAGAACGTATACCTTGATAATTATTTTCCGACATTGCAAATATTTGTAAACATTATTTACAATTCTATTGGCAAAATTAATTGTTTTCTTAAATTAATGTTCCAATAAGTTTTAAATTATAAATTTATTTATAGGTTCCTATTTTTTTAATGGTCTCTAATTTTTTTCGTAAATTACGTCGCTTATTAATTAGTTTTTAATGGCCTTTGACTATTTTGTATGTCGAGTTTAAAGCTGAAAACCCTTGCGTAAACTTTTCTTAAGGTAATTCTATAATTTGATCGATTATTGAAATGATTGAAATTTGAAATTATTGAAAATTGATACAGTCATTCATTGATATGTTACACGTATATACGTACCAAATTTTAAGAGGTTTCACCAAGTAGAAATCGAGATATTTATTGTTAAAAATCCCAATTTTCCGTGCTCTCCCATAAGAGCCCGTGTTATATATTGCCATTTTCAATCCTAAATATATATCTTAAAATTCAGATAGTGCACCATACATTTGGATCTCCAAAACTGCAGAAAAGTTTTTTTTGAGTAAATTTATTCCAAAATAGTCAATTTTTTTTATAGTAGCCACATTCAAGATGAAATACGAAAAAATAATGTCAAGAGTAGAGAAGTTCTTTCAATTTCTCACATTGTACTTCATATGTTCATTTGCTTTTTCTGACGAGTAAACACCACTGATTTTATTTTTACTAATAATTGTATATAACTCTTTATTATAAATATCGCATAATACGTATAATTACTATTAGAAAATTTGCTCCAAGTATATTCCTTTTTTTTACCACCAGATGTCATATCGCCATTTGGAAGATCCCAATAGAACTACCTTAACTATTATACATATCGTCCTCTGGTATAAATCTCATATTCGTGAAAATTTTCAATCGCAATATCTGCGAGTCGTTTCGACGTTCGGGTTAATTAATTACTGGTTGGCTTCCTCGATATTCGTTGGATGATTCGAAGGATTTTAGAGAGCAGCGACGCGTGCACGGTTCGTCTGTCGTTCGCGGATATTATTTTCGCGTGTGGATCTTCGATACGGTTTCTCGCGTCGATGAATCGATCGCGACGGTAAGAGCGGTGTGTCGTTTTTTTTTTTACTTTTTTTCCTTACCGACGAAGAGAGCCATTAGCTAATCGCGTCCCACGGGAAAATTGCTCCCGGGATTTCTCAGTCACGTCTCCGCTCGGTGAACACGCGAGTCTCTCGTTATACATAAATATGGCAACACACACACACTCGGCGTGTGTCACATCTCCGCATAATTATCAATCAGGAATTATATCTTCTCGCTCATTGAATTGCATATTTAAAGAAAAAAAAGAGAGAGAGAGAGAGAGGGCGAGAAAAAACGATTTGAAGGCTTAAAAAAATAAGGTGTAAACGGATATAGAAAGGTTTCGCTCACACTTCGAAGCGAGAAAATTCTAATCGGGCTCTCACACCCGCGCGGGCGCGATAAAAAGGAATTAATTGAAAAATCGTCAAACGAACGTTGGGCGAAGTGTGTTTCAAAACAATGTGCGTAGGCGAAAGGCGATATGCCAACGCGACGTTTCTGTGTAACGCGTTCCTTTTTTTTTTCTTCATTTCATTCGGTATTTTCACTCTCTTGCTCGCGAGTCCGTCTCGACATTCCTCAGAGACAGAGATCGCGTACTGCGAGGAAGATTGCGAGAAAAAGAAAGGAGAGAGACGGGTGACGCTTTTGAGAAACGAGTGTTAAAAATGCGACGATGGGAGGAAGAGAAAAGAGGGACACTCAATCGCGCAATTTAATCTCCTGCACAAGCGCGCGTATCTGTATCGTGCACGAGGGTATGGTTTTTTTTTCGAAAATAGCGATATGTACGCGAAAATACGTGCATTGACAACCTTCGATTCCGATACGCCAACGAACCTCGTCGCAAAAAAAAAGATTTAAAAATGTTTTGGATCTCATATGTTTGATTGCACCATGGTGTACCGTTTAGTTCAAGTTTTGTTAAAATTTTGCATTAACTTTTTTTAACTTCGTATGCATACGTGTGTTAATTTTTAGGAGGTTTCACCATGCAGAAGTCGAAATATTTATTGGAAAAGATCACATTTTTTGCATCCTTCCATAAGAGCACGTGTTATAAATATTGCGATCTTCAAAAATAAATAATGTCTCAACTTCTACGTGGTGAAGCTTTCTAAAATTTTGCACACATTTTTATACAACATCGAAGAAGCTTTGTTTAGTTTTTTTCTTAAGTCTGAACTAAATTTTTTTTGAATTTTGTTAATTACGTAGCAATTAACATTTAATTTAATTTAATTAACTTCGTATTTCGAGTGTGTTGTTCTTTAGTAAATTTGCAACAACTTAATGAACTTTTACTCACAAAGCACTTTGTACGTGAGAAAAACTGAGACTAAAATGTATGCTTTTACTATACAATGGCCATCTCACCTTAAAGAGAAAATCATTCACATTTTTTTTTCGAAAGCGAAATACGAGTTTGACGTTTAATGAAAATAAATTCGAGATCTGCTTTGTGTCGTAGGAATCAATTTTCTTTCAGGAAAAGTGTAGTATTTACAAAGAAATAAAAGTAAATTTAAAAAATGTATTGTTTTATATTGAATTGACTTGAACATTGAAAAATGTTAAAGTAATAAAAAACTTTAAAATTCAATGCTTCGAGCTGTTTAAACGCGGTCAACATTCGAATGTGTCTTATTGTATTGTACTAAATGGAACATTTATTTTTCTCTGCCAAACAGATTTTTTTCAAAAATTTCTGAAAAAAAAAACTTGCTGTCGAAGTACCTCAACTCATTTTTGGCAGTACGTTAGATCTACTCTTCACTTCTCTGTATACTCATGACCATATTTTTTCATATTTCATCTTGAATCTGACTGTTTTAAAAAAATGGACCATTTTGGATTAAATTTACTCAAAAAAAACTCCTCTGCAGTTTTGAAGAGCCAAATGTAACTTAAAATATGGTCATGAGTAGAGAAATGAAGAGTGCAGCTAACGTACTGCCCTCATTTTTCACAAGACGTCAATGGGAGAGCTCGTAAATGAGGAATTCTCCGCTTCGTCCAACGTAATGTGACACGTCACATCCCTCAAACTATCCCGTCCATTTACCCTATCTTATGTATTTCAAGTTTACGAGAACCATCATGCACGTGTAGGACAACTGTCAGCTTGACAAACTGCCAAGACGACGAATATAACTTTCTTCTAGCGTGAATTTTCAGAAGATCGTCATTTAGTGTGATCACATAATTAATTTTTTTCATCTTCGTTTAAGTTTACGGTGAGTGATATTTTTTCGGTAACATGCACTACAGAAGCAACTGGTATAAATCGCGAATGTCAATTGTGATTTCATTCTTTCGCATTTTTTGATCGTTCACTTCTTATATTTTATGTAGAGCGATATAAATTCAAATACTCTTGCGTCACGTGTGACAACTCGTTTGGCCTTAAACCGCGGACAAGTAGCATTGGCACGATTCTATTTGTTTCAAGATGAACCACTTTGGATTATTCTCTCCTTTTCTCATCTCTCTCGAATCTTTTTCCTCGTTTTTTTTCTTTTTTGCACTAGATTCTTCCTTATAACAAATATACAGATTAGTGTCTAGAATTTGATAATGTACTTTTAATCTGAATTGTCAAAATCTAATACAAGGACCAATTACTTTGGATATAATCAATAATAATTATTAATTCCATTCTGCAATCAGCATAAGGTAAACGTTCCAATAGTTGGATAATTTTTGCTATATTATTTCAAATATTTGACTGATTTTTTTCTAAATAAAATCGTATGAATTATTTTTCCTATACAAAAAGGTGTATTTTCCATACCATTATTTTATTGGAACAAACTCACTTGACCCTAGAGACAGGTCGATTTTCTGTCCGACTATTGGAACATCCTACACATTCAAACGTTCAAGTATTTATTTACTAGAAATATTATTTAAAATTAACACATGAAATTAGTTTTGTATTGCTAAAATATCAGACAATAGTTTAGATGTGATTTCCAAGCAGATTTATTTTTTTGAATATTTTTTAAATAAATAAAAAGTGAGAAAACCCTTAGCTGTCCAACTATTGGGACGTTTACCTTAGTTATCACCGCATAGTAAAACGTTCATTATATATTTTATTTTTCGAAGCAGTATAATTTTCAATAGCGATCAATTGAAACAAGACGAAAAATATATATCGGTGAACGAAAAAAATGTAATCTGGAATATGTTTGTTTTAGAAGGTGTCAGTTCGTCCGCATTATGAAAAATGAGAAAGCTCGAAAGCATCAGGGAAGGACTCTTTCGTCGCGCTCCATTAATCCGAATTAAATATTTGCCCGGTATAATCGGGTATGCGAGCGAGCCACTTTGGCTGTTTGTCGTAAGACTGCGGATCGCGTAAGCGTGACAGGTGTCACTCCATCGAATTTGCATCGATCACTTATTCTTCTCGCTCGAAGAAAGGTTTCTGAGAATTTTTTTCTTTTTCTGCGGAAATTTGACGTCTCTGGGGCATTAGAATAATCGGGAAACTAGAAACTGCTCGATAATGCGTGGAGAAGGGTGTCGAAATGACGGGAGGGGTTGGACGGCTCATCGTTCGTCGAGAACGATCAACGCGGAGGGGCGGAAAAGGATCCGATAAAAAAATGAAGAGGGGTCTCAGGATCTTCCTTCTTGGACAATTTTCTACGCGCGTATGCCGAGAGAGTCAACACGTGCTCACAATACTGTATATATCTCGGACGGAACTCTCCCTTTCCTCGTATCGATCAGCCGAAGGCCGATTCCGTTCGAATCGCGAGGGAAAAGTCCTGCACGTGTATGGATCCACGAGCCGAAAACTCTATATTATCGAGAAAAAAAAAGGAAAAGGAAAAAAAAATCATAACGAACAATCACGAGTCCAGGATACAGAAAGACTTATTATATTTGCACGAAATAAAAATATCGCAAATATTTGCTGTTTCCTCATATATTCGAGGAAATTGATATTTTGCTGCAAAATTCGAATATATATTTTTCAATACGTTTCCTCATTGAATTACCTCTCATGTTTACATGAGTACGCATCTAACCAATATTTGCAACTCAATTTCTAATCAATTTTAATACTTTTCATTTACGATTAATAATTCATCAATAACAAAATATTCCAATAAAATTATTATGTCAGTGAATAAGTAAAAATCATTTCACATTTTTTAAATCATCAAAAAATAATAAAAACGTAAAAAATATAAGAAAAAGCAACAACTCCAAGTAACAAAAGTGATAAATTCTAACCAAAAACGAATTTAAGTTGGTTCTCTATCAATTACAACCAAGTTCACGTACAAGTAAATTCAATATATATGAAATGAAGACAAAAGCATGTATTTTGTAGTTTTTAAAGTATCTATAATTATTTTATCTCTTTACAAAATTAAAACTATAAATTTTTTACGATTCATTTTCGTTGACTCGCAAGATATTTTTTCCTTAAAAATTTATTTCCTGCGTCAAGAAAGAACGTTACAACTCCATTTATTTCACTACCAATTTTTTTTTCAATCAGAAAAATAAAACGTTGCTTGTAAACTTTTTTGTCGAAGGTAAGAGTAAATGAGCTGAATCAACAGTGATTGATTATCTTCGTATCTGTAGCAAGTTTTTGTTCGATTGTACGATTTATGAATGCACATATGTACGTTGTAATGAGCGGGTACATTAATAAGTTTACGAGAGAGAAAGAGAGAGAGAGAGAGAGTGAGGCTCGTTGGACCGAGAATTATCGTGACTTTTAGTAATAAAAATAGCAAGAGGTAATTACGCCCGGGACAGGTAAGCGAGAAGCACTTTATTACGCTCCTGTTTTCTACTTTTATATCGGTGCAGGTACAGACGCGGGCCATTTTTTTTTCATTGCGATTCTTCGGCTCTCATACGCTCGAACATAATAAGAAAACAAATAAAATTTAATCTCGATGAGTCATCGATAAGTTATGGAGAGTCTGTGCTTCCTCGCAATAACGTCGACTCTCCTTCGCTGCAATTTTAGAGAACTACTTTATTTCTGGATATTACGACACCATCCCGGATAACGGCCTCTATCTCAATCTCGCTCTCTTATTCTGGCCTCTCACTTATCCATACGTCTCGAAACTCGAAATAATTTTTCTCCAGATGTACCAGAAATGAGAAAGAAAACCGGCGAAGAAAGTTCCACGGAGCGCTCGCTGAACTCACTTCGCATATTCTCAACGACTCTAATTTATAACTGGTAAATAAATAATCTCTATTTGCTTTTTACGACGCTGGCAAATTCTTACGAGCGCCAATATCGAATGGAATAAATTTATTTATAGAAAATGAGAAACGCGACGAGTTGCGTCATATCGAGAGAGATGTCATTTTAATTATCGTCGAGCGGTCGTTCAGGAAAATCTTAGAGAGCCGATCGACAAATAAATCGACAAATAAATGCGAGTCTCAAATTAAAACGTGTCAATGTCGATTCGAAGAAAAAAAAATAGAAAAAAAATGTGCAAATACAGTGTCGACATGAACGAAATGCGTGGTGGATCGTACAATCCAAATTTGGGATAGCCGTTGGAATTTTGTGGATAGATTGATCATAAATATTCCGGGAGATACATACACGCACACGCGTTATTCGAATACACGGCGGATCAACTTATCATACGCTTCATTAATCGGATATTTTTGAGGTGGGACGACCTCGCGGATCGAAACACTGACAATCATGACTCGCATGTACAATAATATTCTCATTTCGACTCAAAGTATAAACATTTTTTTTCAAAAATGTTAAATAAACGAAAATATACCCTGGAAGAGTAAATAGTAAAAATTTTAAATTAAAAAAAAAGATATTTTACAATCGAAACTTTGTTACACACGTTGAACATTTTTTTTATTTCAATATTATATCTATAATTTAGAAATGTATCGATTTATGATAGGTAAACGGTGGATACACGTGCAGATGAGGCGAATGAAATACTGTTTGATGTATTTCCAAATGAGAATTTAACGAATTAATAAATTTCGGCATTTAATAAACATTTTCAACTTGTATAGAAATATTTCTATTTTATTATTTTTTTTCAAATTAGTTTTTTTATTAAAATAAAAAGTAACGAATGCAAAAAATGAATAAAATCATTTTCATTTATTAAAGAAATTTAATCATTCAATAATTTGAAAGTTGGTGACCATATAATGTTATTAATTTGTGTTAAATAATTGAATCAAGCACTCTGAAGAAGTCATGCATTATCTCAGATTATTAAAAAAAGTTCACTCTCTAAAGACACGCTTTTTCCTGAATAAGCTGCAATAATATTCTACATCGTGTAATATAAAAAAAATTAAATATAGAATCACAATTTATTTTCTTGCTGTCGATGGCACCCCTTTTTAAATGATTACGAATTTCATGAGTCAAAGATAACATTTGAAATATGCAAAATATTAAATATCGTCACTAAAAAATTTTATAATCCCTTGGATAGTGTAAATAAACTGTATAGTTGAAAAAAAGTATCCCTCGTCCTGTTTCTAACACATATTTATTGCCAGATATTTAACATTCAGTGTCGAAGACCAACCCGAACATTTGTCAACGTGGCATGAAGCACAAGCCGGAATGTTTGTTTTCGAGGAAAAAGAAGAAGGAAATCGAATGGTGCGGAACATTGACGATCATGTGAGAAATTCACTGAGCTCACTTTTTATCCTGTCGAGAAATCGTGTACTCGCATCTCTCAGGCCCGACTCCACGGAGCCAAAAATATGGAAAAAAAAAATAAAAATGTGCTTGTCCCTACGAAAAAGTGCCTTCTCACAACCTCCGTCTATTTACTCTCTCTCTTACTATATTGGTGCATGACCTTGCAAGGGTCCCCTTTTAATATCACAACGATAAGTTTAATTTAATTCATGTATACGCGTGTTTTTTTCTCTACTATTCGTTGAATAATTTATAAATTCTCATCACCATCTTTAACCAAATTTAAATATTTCACTTGCAATCATTATTTTCCTTCTTCTATCTTTAGTCAATTCTTCTTACTCTTCATTATAATTTTACTGCTTTTACTATATTGTTTATTTTTATATATTCAGAGACAATAAGTTTATACGAAAAATTGCCAATGTTCTTTTCACATTGAGGTAACAGAGTTTTCAAATTTTTAGGATTTTTCATGTAAAAAATAATAGTAATTTTTATCAAAATAGTTTTTTGGATTGTTTTATATGAATTCTGCAATTACCATTTTTATTATCTATACGAAATTTCCGATCAAATAGATTCTTAAAATCGAAATAATAATTTCAAAAAATTTCGTGAATTCTTACAGGAGTCGAAAACTAGGTCTTGTAGACCCATGAAAAATTGAACTTGCGATATTTGAAAATTATTATATCTGTGATAATTAATATCTGCGATTATAAAAAATTCTCATAAACCATGGTACTATATAAAACATGGTAATATTTTGTATACAATTATATCTTTGTGCATTTATTTGTTACAGCTACTGTTCTGTTATCTGCAATTATATCTTTTTGTTCTATTTGAGGTATTCTTGTACCTCGGTCCACGTATTTACATCTTTCATTCTTTTTTTCTTTCTTTCTTTCTTCATCTATATAGATATATGTATTTACACGAAATTGCAAGAATTCGTAGGCCGGCTGGAGAATAATTTTTTCTGCAAACATCTCAAAACGTGATTCACCGCTGACGCGCTTTTCATAAGAATTTTCAATACTTTTCAACGGCTCGATTCCGCGGTTTCGTCGTTGGAAAAATTCTGGGGCGTGAAAAATCAGGGAGCCCGAACGTTCTTTTCACTCGGCGCTCGATAATCCGCAACACATCGTCGGGTTTCGCGAATGTTGAAATATAATTTCATTGAATGGAAAATTGATGAAGCGGTAAGGGGAGAATGATCAATGATCCTTGGAAGCTGCTCCGGGACATTCTAGGGGTAAGCTTCGAGGTAAGCGAACTTTTCATGTGTACACGCGAATGCGAGAGACGTGTATTATCCGATCGTCTAAAATTATAATTCATAAAGAGGCGATAAAAAGCTTTTGTGTCGGGCAGGTATTATTAGATAAAACCGTTTGAGCGTGCTAATCGGGCTCAACCAAGCTGCAATGCTGACTAAACAAATAATAACACCTTTTATACAAATAACCGCGATAATCAAGATAGAATATATATAAATTTACTTGTAGGGTATAGATGTCTCGTCGACACTAGAAAATTGCATATTTTCTAGAAATTGCATAAAAATATGTCTATATATACAATCAAAATATCAGTATTAACATTATGGCCAATTTTTGAGAATATTTTTGCTGCTCCAAAACTTGAAATTGTTGCAATAAAAGGTATAACTTATTTAAAACGTATACTTTGTATAAGTGTATATAAAAAATATCATATTTTTCATGATAAATGTAATTGGGTTCTTGTTGTTTTCTCAAAAAACCACAGGATTATAAGGATATGCATTCGTTTCTAATAATTAAATATATTTTAAACATCTAGATTTCACAATATATGTGTTACTGAGAGTTCGATTTTTTTTCAGCACTACATGTATTATGTAAAAGTGCGAATAAAAAAGGTACTTAGGATCTGGAAATTCACAGCATTGCTCGTGATATTTCATGATCAACGTTTCTCCTTATTAAGATTTCTAACATTATAGAAATATATTGCGTTTTTAGACCTTTTCGTTTAAGGATAATTTGAAGTAACTTAAAAAATGATAACGAATTGCTAAAGTTTTTATGTGTTGTTTAAAAGGTTGTGTTAAATTTCAAAATGATTTATTAAACGCTTGTTTAATTATTTTAACAATACTAATTGTTAAAAATCTTTTAAAGCCGTGCTTAAATTATTCAATGCTAATTATTCAAGAGCTATCAGGAAATTTATTATAAAAAAAAACTTCTTTTCAGAGATTATCTCTCCATAATTTGTTTTTAAACGCGAAATTACAAAACTTAAATAACTATATCTTAATTTAAAAAAAAATTAACATGGAGAAAAAAATAGAAGCGTGTGCTTGAAAAATTAGCGTCAAATTTGTCGAATAAAATGGATCTTTTGACGAATCAGACGGAGATTCGTCGATTGGCGCATTATCGAGCGGTGCAAGCTGTGGAGTTCTTATCGAACGAGCAATTTTTTTCGTTGTCAACTTTTTCGCCGTCTCTTACTCGCGTTATAAAACAGCGATATGAGCGATCAGGCGCAAGTTCCTCGAGACTCGTCGATCCGGGGCCATGTGTTCGCAAGCGGGCGACACGCGGCACTTTCACTTCGCTCGGGCTTACCCACGAGGGTTTTTAATTTATAAGGAATTGAAGAAAACTCGTATGTCGCATTGCCACGACACCTGGTCCGGACGATTGTCACGCACGTGCGAATATATCGCACCACTTATTTATTTTCATTATTTCTTCTCGCTAATTAAAAATAAATTTTTAACTTTTCATCGAAATTCATCATATTAATATCAGCCGTGAGACTTCATTTTATTCACTGTTCATCGAATACGAATAATCTTCGTGTGTTCGATGAATTTCCCTTTTCATTATTTCTCTCGCGCTAATTTAATATGAATTTTAAACCTTAAATATACAAGTCTGTCTATTAATTGATTCCAACTGTGACGAATTACTTCATTCACTGTTTATACATTATTCATCATCGCACAATCGATATATGGAACCTCATTTTCATTATTTCAGGTTGCTAATTGAAATAGAAATATTTCAATATATTATCGATAAATAAAATAAAGGGGAATTTGAAAGCTTTTGGAAAATTTAAACTTGCTTTCGTCAAAAAATATTAGGTATTTCAAATGAAAATATATAGTTGTTATTTTTTTCATAAAAAGTCTAATAAAAAAGTTAATTTAACTTTAATTTAAATTTAAATAATGAAGATAGCTAGGTAATTAAATACAAATATTGAACGAAGGAATTTTTTTATTATTCAAAAAATTACGTTCTCAAAAAAATTAAACAAAAATTGAAATCTGTCTATTTTGACGTCAGAATTTCTTGAGTAGTAAATCTCTTGCATAATAGAAAATTTTTATTGTACCCTATATTAAAAAAGACATGAAGCCTCTAATCGATTCATCAGAATAAAGTGAATTAACTTTTAGCTAATCTCTACTCATTAAAAAATAATTCAACGCGCACTGCTTTGGAAATAATGACCTTAATGTTTGATTTATTCATTTTATCTTGCAAAAATGTTGAGGAGTTAACTGTTATGAAATCAATATCGTAGAGGTCACAAAAAGATATCGTCACTTGAAATTTTGAGATTTTCCTATTTTTGGTTCACGAAAAATCAGGCTGGAGGTCCTCGAACATGCTAAATTTTCTCAGCTCATGTGAAAAAAACTTGCAACACTATTTTCTATCATATATATCCAATATACCTGCGCAAATATATCTGAATAGTTCGGGGATCGTAAGCATAAAAAAAAGAGAAAATTCGTCAAGTGTAATGAGGAAAAAAATTTTCAAATTTTCGTTAATCCCTCGGTCATTGTTTCCATGGTGATCGGTCGAAGTCGAATGAAAAACCGAACAAGGTCTTGATTATTCGGTTTTATGATGCAATATGGAATCAGTAGGCTGTTATAAAGTGTCGGGGTAAGACGTGTCGGGTCTCGCCAGGTAGTTTATTACCGAAAAACATTTCGTAGTGATTTGACAAGTTCTATTGAGTGTCAGTTCCAGTGTAATTTTCAATCATACGAAAAGTAAATAGTTTACTGTTTCAAATTTATAATATCGTTTCAAAATACTTTTTTAAATATATCCGTGCAGATATATCCTATATTAAAAAAGTGATGAAACCTTTAATGAGTTAATCGTAATAGAGTGTATTATACGAAGTTGCACGAATTATGCGCCTCGAAGAACAGCAAAACATTAATTCAAACATGTCAAAAAGGCGACCGCGTTGTCGCTCGTGTTGAAATAATTTTCAAATAAATTCGTATATTACGTATCACAGGTTCAATAAAAAAATGAACACTCGCGATTCGAACAGTTTAAAATAAGAATATTAATTTTTAAACGAAAAATTTAAAAAAATGTTTGCGAACAAAATTACTGTGTGGTGCGTACATAACCGTTTGAAGTAAATTTGATCAATCAACTCAATGGTAGCGATCTAATAATATCGTTGTAAATAATTGAACGTCGTTGATGTCTTACCTTCGCGACTAGGGATTCGATCGAGTAAGACCTGACGCCATTCATTTCCGAAATTTTTTGGATTCGCTGATAATTTAACGGTGTCCAAAAAACTCGGTCTAGCTGCACGTCGGTGTCCTTCGCGTGTCGGGCAATTATAAAATCACGCTGACTGACGCGGCGCATTCGGCATCGTAGCCAATTTACGTAGAGGCTTCTCGTGCCCGCGATTCGCACGTTGCTCCTGCACACAACTCTCACACTCACTTTCAAAACTCGTATCGATGATACTCGCGATTATAACTGTACGGCTTTCGGATCGATGAAAACGTGCACCTTTTGCTCTTTGTCAATCAAGACTGAACGTAATTGGTTTCGCACAAAGTTCACCGGTACGCTTATTGTTCTTTAATTAAGAACGCTTTGATTATATGGGAAACATTTCGCGTCTCGCACCTGTGCGACTATTCGAAATTTTCAACGACCTTCTCCCTCGTACTGCTCTCACTTTTATCTTTTGTTTATCGCGCGATTAAAATCGGCAAAATTCCTGATTTATATACATATATCAGTAAAATCTCTTCTCGCTAAAACCCAAGTATATTTTATTACTCAAGATCCGTATATATTGTTACTATTTTACTCAACTTTAATCGCCAATTTACGGCGACGATATTCGAAGAAAAATAAAAGTAAATCACTCGAGGTTCCAGAACGTATTGTTGCCACTGTTTTCGACGATCTCGTCATTTCTTTCATTTTTCGTTTTATTCTCGCGTCTCTCGATAATAAAATCGAAACAGCGTTTATCCGTTAATTTGTTAACGTACGTTTTTTTTTCTTTCGAGTTTTGATTATTCACTTACGCAATATTGATCGTCTTGTTATTTTTTCGCACTGGGAACGAAGGAACCGCGTGCACTTTTGACTCCGATCTTCACAGAGCGTCGCGATATTTGAAAGCGACAGATGGCGATTCTTGTTTTCGCTCGTATATCAAGCGATGAATCATTGAACGTACACAGGAACCGGAGTGGCGGTTTTTATCGCGACTCTCAACCATCGCTCCGGGTGTCTTTCGTTCGCGCGCACGCACGAAAATTTGCCGAGCCCGCACGAGGCTGCCTCCCACGAGAGCAAAGTTCGCAGGAAACGCGACGCGAAAAGATTTCCCCCGTCGATCGCCGGCTCGGAGTCGAACGATCGACGCGCGAGGCGAATTTGCAAAAAAAATATATGTAAAATAAGAAAAAATAAAAAAAAAAGAAAAAGAAAAAGAAAGAAACGAGAAAACAGAAATTGTTTGGACGCGAAACGAACGCGATGAGGAATGTTAAATCGTCGGGAAAATGAGGAATGTCAAAAACGACGAGACGGCTGTTTCCACGACGGCGATGACCGTATAGTCGCCTCGCCAGACACACGGCAAAAGCTAGACGCGGACGATATTCGAAACTTGTCTCGCGAGTCGCGCGCGCGGAGGAGTCGCGCGCTTGCGCCCGATCCGCGTTTTATCGTTCCACCGGGAAACACGTGGTTGCGAAGGTTCCTCCTGCTGCGTACACTCGCGACGCCCGTGCGTATACACTCTCGTGCATACTCGCGCCCAACGGACGCAATTCTCGACTCGAATCTCTCCATCCTTCGATTCCCGCTCTTATTCGCTCTTTTTACGCGCAATTCTCGTCGACCGCTCGACCTCCGAGAATTTTAAAAAAACGTAAGAATCGGACCAATATTATTTTTAAAAAGTGGACGATTAATATCCTATATTCGCATCTCAACTCTGCGAATTTTCAAATCGAATTCGAACGTGGGATGAAATTTGGTTTTAGTTCGATCATCGAGGTGATGTGAAATACCCAATTTTTAGTGAATTTTCGGACAAATCCCACGCTCGTAATTTTCAAACAAATTCATTTAAATTTGAATATGTTATGCAATGTACACTATACTGGTGCATGACGTTCTTGGAATTTCAAAAAACGAAAAAAAAAATGTTTTTTTACTTCGGTTTTTCAATTTTTTGAAATTCCAAGAGTGTCACGTCCTAGTACAGCGTATAACATATTCCAATTTAAGTTCATTTGCTTGAAAAATACGAGCGTGGAATTTGTGCAAAACTTCACTAAAAATTAGGTGTTACGCATCACCTTAAGATATTTCTATATCCGCTCGAAAGTTTTCTTATCGTATAAACTGAAGATAAAATCTATATAAAAATTTTCTTTGGTACGTGTAAAAATTGGTACAAAATTAAATAAGCTACTTTAGGAATCGAAATATTTTATGTTGAAATCTACCATTTTTAACACGGAAATAAGCCTTTATGAAACGTAACAATAAGTTACGATTTTCAATAATAAACATCTTATAATTTTTATACGGTATATAATAATTTAAACGTTATATTAAAAAATGTCCATACAAATAAAATTTTCAAGCATCTCTCAAAAAATTCATTTTCGCCATATATACATGGGACCAACTGACGAATCCAGCCGTAATAATTGAAACATTAATGTTAGTATGTAGATAATTTTATTTAATTAGAATTCTAAAATCGAGCTTTTTTCGTCAGACCAAGTATAAGACATGCAAATCTAAAATTTGTATTTGCACTGTGTAATTGGCGAGTTTATTACAAAATATTGTCATTTATAAATAAAAAGTATAATTTTTTAATATAAAAAAATATAATTTGCATATATTTTCAATAAAATCAATCTCTCGACTCCAAATAAAACTGATCAAACTATAATTTACCTTTCAATTCTCGTTTTTAATAGCAATTAAAAAATTTTTAGTATATAAATTGATTTGTTTTTCGAGTATATACATTATTGATTGAATGACGATTGGAAAGCTGTTTGGGCAAAAATTGTATTCGACGCCTCATTGGAGAGGGATGTTACACGTTCCGTGTCAACTATCGCGCATTCCCGCTCGGTATCAAGTGCAGCCCGAGTGTTGGGACGCAGATTGCGAGAGAGACGAATAAGGAGCCGGAGATAGAGGGAGAAAAAACGTTCGAGTGTGTATATAGACGCGGGAGAGCACGTGGCGCGTACGTCCAGTTCCGCGAGGTATGTCGACGATATATTGTATCCTTAAAAACACGTTATCTATATTTATATACGCACTAATCTCCGCACAGGAGTTTCAAACGAAATTCACGCTCGGAGACTCGAAAAAATGATGCTATACCTTCTCACCGAGAATCCAACTAAAATAATAAATACCACAAAAGCGTCGATCATAAAGCCATTATCGCGAAACATTCAATTTTCTACTCCGATAAACAATATTTTAAGCAAGTTGTTAAAAAATTTGAGTGAGAAAAAAAATGAACTTCTCAACGTATGAGTTCTTTCAAGTCCAATCTTTTCGTTTCTTTTTTTTTCCTTTTTTTCTGGAAGAGCGAGAAGAAATGAATATGAGATTTCGTACGGAGATGGAATGTCCCATGGAATTGCGGCCACTCCGCGTCGCGACTGCCGTCGCGGTTGAGAAGGAAAAAAGCGAGAGGGAGCGAGACGGAGAGTGAAAAAAGCGATGCGATGACCTCATCACTAGCTATGGTCTTCTTGGCCATGTCACACACATACGGACCGTAACTACTAGCCATACTGAAAACGTCGCCGATTTTTATCCCCTCTCGGGCCCCGTGCCGATATCACGGTCGCGCGACCGCGATTCTCACACCTATACCAGAATCTCGCTCGCATTTGAATAAACCGTCGCGTGTGCGTTCGCCGCGGTGTGCCCCCGCAGTGTCCATGCTCGTGGCGAAAAGTGTCCCATTCAATTCCTCGCACCTTCTCTACATCTTTTCCCTACCGAACTCCTGCGGGCGTCTATTTCACGGTTACGTGTCCCTCCAAAACCCAACGACGCAATAGACAACGAGGAAACAATGGAAGGATGTTGCGTTCGAAATCGAAAATGATGGAAAATTTTTTATTTAACATTTTTCCTAATATTAAGGTGATATTTGCATGGACATTTTTTTTATATGTAATTTTTAAATTATTATATACTTTATAAAAATTATAAGATATTTATTATTGGAAATCGTAACTTATTGTTACGTTTCATAAAGAGGCTTATTTACATGTTAAGAATAATGGTAGATTTCAATATAAAATATTTCGATTCCTAAAGTAGCTTATTTAATTTTGTACCAATCTCTACATGATACCAAAGAAAATTTTTATGTATAGTTTAAAAAAAATCTACACATTAAAATATCACGTCATGGTTTTATCTTCAGTCTACACGATAAGAAAACTTTCGAGTGGGTATAGAAATATCTTAAGGTGATGCGAAACACTTAATTTTTAGTGAATTAGCGTAGCGTATTTTTCAAGCAAATGAACTGAAATTGGAATATGTTATGCAGTGTACGCTATGTACTAGGGCGTGATACTCTTGGAATTTTAAAAAAATAGAAAAAAACCAAAGTAAAAAAAATTTTTTTACTAATATAGTATACTGCACAACATGTTCAAATTTCAAATTATTTGCTTGAAAAATATGAGCGTGGAATTTGTCCGAAAATTCACGCAAAATTGGATGTGAAACACCCAAATTTGACGTTTTTCTCCCATACGAAGTTGTTTGAGAGTAAGAATTTATGAAGAAAGAAGTTGCTACAAATCAACTGAAGTAAAACATATTTGAAAGTCAAGGTTATCCAGTGACAGTTCTACTCTCTATGTGATCGCACAAAAAAAATTATTAAATTTTTTTTCAAAAATTAAGTGAAGCTTCTTTAACGCTATAAAGAGATCACTGCAAAATTTCACTTTGATTAGAAAGCTCTTTACTGAGATATTTAGTATACAAAATAGCAATTTCAAACACGTGCTCTTATGGGAAGGTACAAAAAATGGCCATTTTTAACAATTATGGTATAGCTCTATCATAAAATCGTTTTCTCAGGATTTTGTTAAAAATTTTTAAAAACCTCTTTTGATACAATGTGCAATTGTATATTAAATTTTAAGAGGTTTCACTACGTAGAACTCGAGATATTTATTGTCAAAAATCACTATTTTCTGCAGACTCCCATTTGAAATGTAGCACAGCTCTTTTTATTGTACTCGAAAGAATCTTCCTCAAGTTTTTCAAAAAAATCCTAAGATTATGATTTTTTTAATTTTAATACATACGTAACAAGTACAAGTCACCTTGGATGAACTTTGAATATGTTATTCTTTAAACAATTTGCAAAAACTTTTCTTAATCGACTTAAGCTCAAAAACCACACGATATCGAAGATAAATCAAAATAAAAACTTTTAATTTGACTATACACACATAGAACTACCTTAATATCTCAACGAGGAGCTTCCTAATCGTGAAATTTTCACACAACCTTTCAGAGTCGTTGCTTAATATTGTATAAAATTATCAAAAAAATTTCCATCATTTTCCACATTGAACCCAACATCCCCAAGTGATCCATCTACGAACATAAACTCCTCTATAAACTTTCATTATTCCTCAATATCAAAACTTGACTTATTTTCCAACGCAAATTCTCTTTTCACGTATAAATAATAAATTCAACAATGCTGCGTTTATCTGAATATATCCATAACCTTAAAGCTATCTTAACCTTTTTTTCACATTTTGTTAAAAGACGACGATTCGAGAGCGTGGATCGGTGCGTGTGTTTGCAAAGCTCGAGCCACCCCACAGGAGAATCGATCGTACGCGTCTCGGCGTTCGCGTCTCTGGCCTCGTGCTCTAACCTTTTACTTTCAGGGGAGAAAAAGAGCGAGGGAGCGCGAGCTACAGGAATAATAAACGAGAAGGAGCGAGAGAGAGAGAGAGAGAGAGAGAGAGAGCGCTTGATGGGTCGAGGGGGAGAGGGGAGGCGAGCGAGAGCACTCAATATTTATCGTAGGCGTTTGTGTGCATGCTAAAACTCTCGCGCAACAGACTGTTATTACGGAAGCCAAACTGGGGAAAGGTATAAGAAATGTCAGACGGTCGGATGTCGCGTTTGCTTCGCTTTTTCTTTTTTTTTCTTTTTTCGTGTGTCCGCAGCAGACCTTGACGATTATGGTAATGCGCTAAATTCGTACGAATAACTCTCATATAGGATCGAATTTTTTAATAGTACCCTCGACTGCGGATGAATAAAAAATCTCGCGCGATCTTCTTTCTCCGGAAACTCGGAATCGCGTCTCTCTTTTTGTTTTTTTTTCTTTTTTTGTTTGCGAAGCGCAAAAAAAATTATGCAAAATGATGCAACGAAACGCTCATCGAAAGTAGTTTTCGGTTATTGAAATAAAATCTATTACTATTATTAATATATGGTAATATATTATTATTACCTTGAAATCGCAGCATTGATGGACGACGGATTGTTCTCCGATGCGCCGAGGATCTGAAACCAATAAATTGTCGATTATTTTTATTCTTGTATTACGGGAAATAGTTGAAAAATATTCGCACCGATAATTGAAGAAAAAACCAACGCGCAACGGTTTTTTTCATCAGACGCTTCCCGTGGTGTTTAAAAGTTCCGGTAGAGTTCGGCCGCAGTGCTGCCTCTGTCGGTTATTTCACGAATTCGGTATCAGAGATTTTTTTGCTATCGGTACAAAAATGTCTGCTTGACCGACCATTTCGGACGTTTCTGAAATATAAACGAAATAACCTCTACACATGCTATTGAGCACGGATATTAGATAAAAAAATACGTGAGTAAAAAATAATCGAAAATTCGTAATTTTAAATATTATTGCTGTAATTTTTACAAAGAGTAATATCAATAAAATGTCATTACGCTGAAAGTCAAAATCAAATATTGGCCACTAAATGAACAGTTTTCACAATATTAGAGGTTACCTTGGACACTTGTTTATAAATTTTTACTCTTAAAAATTCATTTGTAAAGTGTGGAGGATAAATAAGTAGCAACAATTTTGCAATTCAATTTATGTCAACGATAAAAAAATAATAGCTACTGCTCTATAAGGTAGTTTTATCATAAAATCGTTTTCTTAGGATTTCATTAACAATTTGTAAAAACCTTCTTTGATACGATGTGCTACATTAAATTTTAAGAGGTTTCACTACGTAGAACTCGAGGTACTTATTATCTTAAATCACTATTTTCTGCAGTCTCTCATAAAATAGCACATGTTAAATATTGCGATCTACAACTCTTAATATCTTGACTTCTAGCTAGTGAAACTTGTTGAAATTTAGCACAGCTCTTTATTGTACTTCAAAGAAGCTTCCTCGGGTTTTTTTTTTAAATCCCAAGATTATGATTTTTTAATTTTTATACATACGTAGCAAGTACATGTCATCTTGAATGACCTTGAATTTTGAGTATGTTGCTCTTGAAACAATTTGCAAAAATTTTTCTTAATTGACCTAAGCTCGAAAACAACATGGTATGAAGATAAATTGAGATAAAAACTTTTAATTTGACTGTAAATTGCCAGTGATTTTTGAATTGTATTTTTTTTTGTTTTGACAGGATTTTAAGATGGCTTGCCGAGAGCCAGGGGATGGCAAGCAGCCACCATTGCCCAAGATAGAAATAAAGGTAGAACCTGGCACATCCAATACGCCGCTGATAAATAATATAAAGGTTGAACCTTCGAGGACGAGGCTAACATCTTTTCGAGTACCTCGGGACCTAACTCTGGGAGCTAACATAAAGATTGAAAAACCGAAAAGAATTTTCACCCCCAATGTCAATGTTGAGAGAAACAAGAAGAAAGAGTAAGTTTCGTTCGAATGCTCTTTGTTGTTCATTTTCTCAATTTCATGAACTTAATTTTATGAACTTTCTAGAGACGTATCTACTGTGAAGAAGGAAGTAAAACCTATGAAAGGAAGAGGTCGGGGTCGAGGGCAAAACGATCGCGGACGCGGACGAGGCAAATTACCGAGCAATTTGATACAAGTAAAACTAATTGAATTTTCATTCAATATTCTTTTTTCTTTAACTATATTATAGAAACCTTTATCGTATTATTATAATTTTATAATTTTCATTTTTTTTAATGTCGCTTTTCAGTCTGTTGGTGCGTTCTCGGAAGGCGTAAACAGTGCGTTCCCTATGAAAAGACGATTCGGACGAGAGGGTTCGGGCGGCGACAGAAGCGAATCGAAGGCGCCCATGGAGAAACCCGTTCTAAATTTGAAGCAAACTGTTGACAAAGCGGTGGAAGAAGCAAAATTGAAAAAATTGTTAAAGGACGATTTTATCGATGATGGATTTGAACCTACGACGGATAACGCGCCGATTCCATTGCCTCTGAAAAATGAAGGTTTGCGTCAAAAATTTTAAGAGCGTCGTGCACTGTACGAAAATAATATGAGAACACATTTTTTTTCAGAAGCTTTCAAATTTAGTTCGGTAAAAATCAAGCCGGATCCAGATGCCGACGAAAAAGAGCAAAAACCTCTGCTCACAGTTGCACAAATTATCGAGAATCAAAGCAATGGCTACTTGTTGATACAAGTAATTACGCAATTTTATTAATTATTATACTGAAAATAAATGTATAAATGTGAAACGACGATACTTTTTTCGCAGCTACCGGACTGCCTTCCGGGACTGCGAGCAAGTGAAGAACCTGAGCCTCGTTCGCGAGGACAAAAAGAACAAACGACGGAATCGTCCAAAATTGAGAACATGGGAAAATCGGATTTTTGTACATTAGGTAGTTTAAAAGGTGGATTTTTAGGAAAAATACAGGTATTGAGATCCGGAAAGACTCGACTTGTCATAGGGAACAACACGATGCTTATCGACATTGGCTCGAAACCTTCGTTTCGCCAGGTATTGTCCTTTCCAAAGTTCACTCAAAATTATTCACGACCAGAATGAGAATTTTTTTTGTTCCTCGTTTCAGGATCTTCTAGCTGCAAAAATCGAGCCCGATATCACGAAGAGCGAACTTTTGAACCTCGGACAAATAAATGATACCCTTATATGCTCACCAGACTGGGAAAGCATGCTGGCTGCTCTGTAAATAATTAATAATAAAATCTTTATTTCTAATATTTTGTTGCGATTAAAGATAATTCGCTTTCTTTCAAATTCATTTATTTTCGATATCCAACTCTGGGACACTGTTTGCAGTGCGAAATCTTTGATTATATGATTATAGAAATTAAGCGCTGCCATTTACAAATTCATGAATAAGAGATAGGACGTTATCGGAGTTCAAGATTTGTCTAAATAGTAGTTAACGACAAACTTCACGCCATGATGTACTAAGGGACTGTATTTATTGTGAAAACACTTTCACGGTTTGTCGAGAGCGCTGGATAAACTGATTTACGAAAAATCCTTTATCGACAAATGCAGCAATGATTCACTTTTTAAATTAAACTTGCGACAAGGTATGCCTATATGCTATTCTTATTTCAGGTGAAAAAAGAATAGGATCACTGTACTCACACGCGTGAAAATCCACCCGTAGTCTGTCATTTTTAGACATCTATAAATATTAACAATAGAGGACAACCGATTCGTGTGTGATGCAATCGAAATCAACTTAAGAGGTAAACACCAAAAAAATGCTTGTTTTTTTTTCATCAGTGCGAAATACCTTCAAAGGTCACGCACATATAAAGGTGCTGATACACTTGCGAGCGGTTCGCGAGCCGCTCGCATGTTAAAGCATAGGCGAGCCGTGCTCGCGTCGTCTGCAGGCAATGCTTAAAGACTTTAGCTTGAGGGTAAAAAGAAAAATATATACGAATATATAAATTTTTGTTCATTTTAGTCACTGCGCTCGATACTGTGACCTTTTTTCATCGATTTCAATGCCTTTTCCCGGAGTTTTTTCTCCAACTCTTCCGTGTTGCCCTCACTGGCATCGGATTCTTCTGAATCCTGTACCTTCTTCTTTTTGTGCTTCCTATGCTTCTTGTGTTTCTTATGCTTCTTGTGCTTCTTGTCCTTTTTCTTTTTCTTCTCTTCGACTTCGCTTTCCTGCTTGCCAAAACAAAAAAGTTTCTTCATTACAAAATTTAACTACAACGATGTAAATGATTTAAAGGATACAGAACGAACAAAACGTACCTCAGACTCGCTTGTACTCGTTTTTGTTTTCTTTTTGCGCTTTTTCTTAACTTTCTCCTCGTCGCTACTGTCGTCAGCTTTTCGTTTCTTCTTAGTTTCCTTCTCGACGACTTCCTCGTCCTCCGAGCTGGAATCTCTCTTCGATTTTTTAGTCTTCGAACGCCCTTCGTCGTCGCTCGTCGACTCCTTGCGTGATTTTCGCACTTTAGATTTATCCCCGTCGGACGAGCTGTCCCGACGCTTCCGCGATTTTTTCGGCTCTTCGTCCGAACTCGAGTCTTTGCGCGATTTTCTCGACTTTGATTTTTCATCCTCGGGTTTGGTCGCTTTCTTCGTCCTCTGCTCTTCCTCGCACGAAGATTCCTTCCTCGATCTTTTCACTTTTTTCACCTCGTCTTCCTCTTCTTTTTTCGATCTCTTGCGCGATTCGCTCTCATTGCCGTCACGTTTCTTCACATCCTTTCGATCTTTAGTACGATCTTCGACTGATTCTTAAAAAAAAAGAAAAAAAATACATCTTAGACGTTTATAAATCTAGAAACAGATTGACAATATTCGGTGCAATGTACAAACCGTCTCTGCTGGGTTCACGAG
Organism: Cremastinae sp. A BG-2022a; assembly: GCA_030522545.1. Classification (NCBI taxonomy): domain Eukaryota; kingdom Metazoa; phylum Arthropoda; class Insecta; order Hymenoptera; family Ichneumonidae; species Cremastinae sp. A BG-2022a. The sequence continues at coordinate 26,330 of JAPYYW010000613.1, forward strand.
CGCGTTTCGATTTTTCAACGTGTTTACGATCATCGTCAGAGTCGGAGCTGCTGTCAGCTTTGCTTCTGTCAGATGAAGCCTTGCGCGACTTGCGCGATTTCTCATTTTTGCGCATTTTTTTTCTAGCTGTAAAATACAAGAATTTATTTTTACTTTTCCATTCTATGAGAAACGGGCTTAAAATATTTAATTCGTTAAAATATTACCCTCTGGTTCGGTATCTTCGGAATCAGACGATTCATCTCGCTTGTCTCTCCTCGATTTTTTAACTTCGACCGGTCTCTTGATACTCGATGGTTCAACTGGTTTCTGTATCACTTTCTTCTCCTCTGGTAATACTTTTACTGGCTCATTTTTCCTGACGAGTCTGTCGTCTTTTTTCAATTGGAAGGTCTCCATCGATGCCACCGTTGTAGTTTTCGGAGACGCTTCTTTGTTCTCTCTGCGAATTAATAATTTTTTAAATAACTGACGACCAGAAGAGCTCGAAATATAATGACTGAGTAAAAAAAATGGACTTACTTCGAAGGTAGCATTTTAGATTTGGCAGCGGCGACGATGTCCTCGGTCTTTTTGAACGGCGATGGCGTACGTGATAAGCTCTTGGAGAACTAATGACGGAAAAAGAAAATTAATATCGCACAGAATAATAATTCATTTGGTACTTAAAATAAAAGAAAAAATTTACCCTGTGTCTACTGATAGGCAACGACACAGGCGCCAATTTTTTCGGTGACACAGTAATGTCGGGTTTCTTGACGACAGGAACCTCAGCCGCTTTTTTGACTTCCTTCTCGGACCGTTTCGGTGGAACCTCTTCCTTAGCTTGACGTTCCTTTTCGCGCCGTTTGAGCTCCTCGGCTTCACGTTCGCGCTTCTCCTGAGATCGTTTGTGCTCGATAGATTTGCTGAAAATAAAATAATATAATTTACAAACGTTTGTTCCCAAAGGAAACGTCGTCAACAACTGGTAAAACATTGAGTCGACTCACCTGGACGTTCGTTCCCCTTCGCTGGAGGAACTACTCTCGCTACTGTCCGAACTGGTCGATTTGGATCTACCATTTCGCAATTCTTTACGTGAAGCGGGCACGTCCACCACCGGTCTCTTAATCTTTTCGTCGGCAGGTTTCGCCTTGTCACGCGCCGACTTCTCCCTCGCAGCGTCCTTCGAACGATCGGGAGACTTGTGCGAGACCTCTTTGTTGGATCTATCCAGCGATGAGTGGCGGTCGCGAGATCTCGATCTGCGATCCTTGTCGCTCCGACGCTCCCTGGAATGATCGCGTCTGCTGGATCGATCTCGCGACGAAGACCTGTCGTACCTGCTCGAGCGGTCACGTCCATCCGGTGAACGCCTGCTGTTTCGACGATCCGGCGATCGACGCCGCTCGTGACGATCGGAAGATCGTCGTCTCCGATCCGCTGAGCGCCTCCTTCGTCTGTCTCCAGGACTCTGCGATCTGCGACGATACCTCGGAGGACTTCGCCGAGGTGGACTTTAAAAAGAGAAATTATCTTTCAGCATTCGGACAAATTTGTGGAATTTTTCGTATGGAATAGAGACGTTTGATCAATAACCTGCGCCTGCTAGGAGCTCTCCGAACCGAGGGCGGTCTCATGCCGCGATTTCCGCTGTACCGGTCCATCCTGTCACGGTCTCTCTCGCGCTCTCGATCTCTCCTTCGGTCGCGATCACGATCCACCGATGACCTCCTGCATTTGAGCAAATTATTCTTATTATCGTTGCTAATTTCAACTATTTTCTATGGGTGCAAGTTTTTTTTAATATAATATGATCGCGAACCTTCGATTTCTATCGCGGGATCGATCTCGGGATCTGTCCCGGTCCTTGGAACGATCGCGATCCTTTCGGGGTGTCACGCTTCGTCTCTTGGTGGGTGACTTCCTGTCCCGACTTGAATCACTGTCCGAACCACTGTCGTCCTTGTTTGTTTTTCTGTACGAGCGTTTTGCCTGAATACCGTCTTTCTTTTTTCTTATCTCGAAATCATTCTTGTCCTTGCCGCTCTTTTCATCATCGCTGTCCGAGGTGGAGGTAGAGCTGACATCTCGTTTATCGCGATCGCCATTGTCCTTTCTCTTTTCCGGTGATTTTGACACCGACTTCGAGGACCTCGAGTGACTGGAGTCGGACCTGGACTTTCGGGATTTTCCACGATCGACGCTCTTGGACCTCGACTTTTTCGAGCGGGATCGAGACTTGGACCGAGAACGCGATTTCGATTTTGATCGACGAGTCTTCGAACGTTCGACGGAGCGGGACTTTGATCTTCTTGATTTGGACTTGGACCTTCGGGATCTCGATTTGGAGCGAGATCTTCGCGATCGCGATACCGGGGATCGCGAACGACGTGACTTGGCAACTGGGGACTTGGAACGAGATTTCTTCGCTCGGCTCACCGCTGGTGATTTTGAACGAGACTTTTTAGCCACCTTTTCCGGCGAAGGCGAAGGCGAACGATTATTTTTCTTTTTCCCGTCAGCGATGCTCATCAGCTTTGCCTGAAGTCTGGAAATGGCAACCGCTGCTTCTCTGTTAAAAACAAATTGACATTATTTCGCGGGTGAGTTTAAAAAAAAACTCAAATTATTCTATTTCGATAAATTTTACTAACGGTTTAGTTTTTATTGGCATCACTGGTATAGCGTTCTCCGGCTGCGGAGAATTTTCTCGTTCGATCTTGACATCCTGGGTGTCCTTTCCGTTGTCCTTGGACGATGATTTGGTCGGCGACGACGAACCCGATCGTCGCTTGCGAAGAGAACGCTCTCGTTCTCTGTGACGATCGTGAGATCGGCTTCGCTTGCTCCTAAAATTCATTAGACCATATTTATATTTAGAGAGAACACAAAATAGATTTTGAAGAAACTTCGATAAAATTTGAACAAGAAAAAATTTTAAAAAATCGACAAGTACCTGTCTCTATCTCGCTCACGACTGCGTTCTCTTCTGCGTTCTTTCGACGAGCCTCGTTCTTTATCTTCCTTTTTTATTTTGTCCGCGTCGTCCTTCTCCTTTTCGCGTTCCTTTTCCTTCTCTTTTTCAGCAATCGAAGCTTGCAGTTTCTCTTGTTCCTCCTGAAATAATTCAAGACCACAAGTCAATAATTGACGTATAGATAATAAATTGTCTCGGTGATTCGAGAAGAAAAGAAAATAATAATTACCAATCGTTTTTTAATTTGATCTTTCTTTTGTTGCAAGAAAGCCTCGGGTATGCCGGTGACGCTTTCTTGAGCGGATACCAGCAGGTCCCAGAGTTCTCCCATGAAGGAACGAGCGTTTCGCCCGTTCAAGAACCCCGTAAGGTTTATTTGCATTTTTCGAGGATCGGGAAACTGGAAAACACGTTCGAAAATTGAAAACTAATTTTTCTTTCCAATGTACAAGCCTCATCGAACCAAGTCCTATCTAACGAACGCATGCATACGTTTCGATATGTCCGGCGTTTGAATTCTTCATTTGCGTTTATAAATTAAAAAAAAAGAGAGAAAAAAAATCTTCTGCAAACTGCTTTTCCCCCTCGAAAAAAGCAGACTCACTTACAATCTAACTTAACAACTAGCTTACCATCCTCAAGAAAGTAAAATTCTCGCGTCTGATGCTCTACCTGAATGGAGAAATTGAAAAAAAAAAGAAAAGAAGCACGAAAAATTGTGTAAATTCGGATCAGCGAAGAGAACAAAAATTATGAAGAAAACAGCGAGAAAAAGTGTTGAAAAAGAAAAAAAGAAAAAAAAAAGGTGTTGAAAAAAGTTAGAAATTCGGCAATCCTGTAAATTTTCAGTCGTACTATTTTTTGTTCTCTCCTTGTTTTTGAAAATAGATCGATCCGGATACGAGAGAAAGTCAAAGTGACTCGTAATGTCAATAATATCCGATTGGATTGGAGGATACGCGTGAATCACCAACCTGCCAAATCGGAAATGGATGTTTTCTTAGCTCCCAGGGAGATAGAAAACAAGCAAGGTGAGTGCAGGTGATGAAAGAGCACATCCGTTCATTGTAACACGGAAGGCCCAATTGTTTTACACGCAATACGTTTTCAACAGTACCTCCTAAGAGATCGGGGAAGTAGCTTCGGATTCAGCTTCCCACGATTACGGAAGAACCACTTAACCGTCGCCCTTGACCGGATACGACGAGTGATACGGGACACCAGGCGCGCTGATCCGAGCGGCAGTAAATGCGTCGATGCGAGAGGAAGTTCGAAAAAGCGAGGGCTCCGGTGTGGAGATCCGCGAAGATCCGAACCGGTGCGCGTTTTCGCAGAAACGCGATGGCCGGGTTCCGCTGACGGTGCGCACGATCGCGGTCGGTCCTCCCGTCGTCTGGCATTTGGCAAAATGCCACGATCCGGAGGTCGTCGCGGCGGGCGGACGTTACTCCCTGGATGCTCGATACTTGGACAGGAGATGAAAAATGGCTCGTTCGTAGTACGAGCATCAGACAGCAGCTCGAAGACTCGAAGGCGAGGCAGAGTCAGCCTGCTTCTCGGCAAGGCGAACCAACTAATCGGAGTCGTCCTTGCGCCCCCCGTTGTCGTGCTGGACGAGGCTGCAGACCGCGAAAGAGCGCGGCTCCGCGACAAGCTCGACGAAGCCGAAGATGACGACGAGGCTATTGGCTGTTGGCTCGTTGAAACTACCTCTCGTTGACATCGACTGACAACTCGGGGATGCAGTGAGAGACGGAGCACGTCCGAATGCCATTTGGATTAAAGGGTTGAATCCCCCATCAACGGTCTCTACTTATACTAACGGGGAATTCAAAGATAACGTGATAAGAGATTACTTTGACACATTACTTACTATGCAGATTTCTTGCTACGATCTTTTTTTTTTGTTTTTTTTTCATTCTTTTCAATGTTTCGATCCACGCGTACACCCGGAACGGCGACAAGCTCCGATCAGGGTGCATGAAAGCAATGTGGCCACTGCCTCGATCTTTTTACTCTCTCACTCTCTCTCTCTCTACATTTTTCTCATTTTCTTTTTATTCCACAATAAAATTGTTTTGTATCACGATCGCAGGATGAAATTAGCACGCGATTGAGCGTACAAGCCAATTCTCTGGTCGTACTTGAACATTGTTGCTGAAACAATGTCCAACTGAGATGTTTTTTAATCTACGATGAGGGGAAAAAGCTGAGCGAACGCGTGTACCCGCGTCTCACTTCCGTTTGATATTTGTTATACAAACTAATAAACCTAAATGCAAATGGTGTTTTCTTTCTTTCTCTATGTTATCTCTTTTTCATTCACAAAACTTGGAGTGAATTTTCTATCATCGTAACGTCTCTCTTACCTTTTCCTCCAGTTGGTTATAAACAAATTCTACCACAACGTCATCCTCCATTCCAAGTATCTGTGTTATTTTTGTTGTTATCCATGGCTTTATCACGTCCAGTTTCACCTTGCTCATATCCACCTGATGATATTACAAAAACAATTTTTATTTACAATTGTCATTGATCTCTGGTCATAGCTTTCAGAGGAAAAATTTATTTAAAAAATAACAACTTTTTAAAAACATTTTTCTTTTTTCAGTCATTTTCAGAATAGATATTTACACGTGTACGAATATATCGAATACGACGAAAAATAATGTTTTCTTCGATTTTTGGAGTAACGCAATATTTAAGTTTTACAAAAAAAAAATGCGTTGTGAGATCGTAAAATCATGAATTATAGTTTTTACTGAAAAAAAAAGAGCAAGGTAAAAATTTCCGATAAAAAAATAACCTTTTGTGTCAAGGAGTCGCCAAACTTCATTTGTTTGAGTAATTTTTTCTCCTTGTCGCTGAACCTTGTGTCCTGAGACGCCGTGGTGCCCTGAAAAAAAAAGAAACAGCGAAAAAGCTGCTAATGGACAACACGATTTGGCAAGAGCGAGTGAAAAAAAAAAGTGGCGGAGTGACGCGAGCTCTCTCGTGTTTACGAACGTCATCGATCGATCGTCACTTTGCACCGAGAGCGCGAAACGAATGGGAAAGCTTGAGAATCCTCACCGTGTACATCATTGTCGCAAATCGTCTCGTAGAGCTGTGCGAACGAAGAATCCGGTGTTGGTTCCACGATGGAAGGGGTTCGCCCGACGCCGCACGATCGAACGAACGATTAACAGACGCGCGTAATGCGTGTACCGACGAGAGTGCGTATTATCCGGACATCGAGCTAAAACGAAGAAATGGATAAGCCTCGTTTCGCTTCCTCAGCCGACAATAAAACGAGTTTCATTCGCAAAAAAAGTATAAACACACCGCGCACCGAATAATCGTCACTCGCGTGGGATATCGCACTGTGGACTCCGAGAAAGGCGGAAGTGGTTATTCCGCCATGTTAGTAAGAGCAGTGCTACCAACCGTCAGCTCAGAGAAAACAAGCTTTCCGTCACGTGATTCGAGCTTTCAAGATACGAGTTGTGATCGTCAAAAGATAGAGCTACCGGTAACCTTCCGAGTTTTTGATAAAAAGTACAAAAAAATTTTTGCACGCATATGCCGGCGAGTTCTGGAGGTTGGACGTGTGTGTCGTTTTGTGACGGCTGAAAGATAGAGCGCCGATGATTTTTTTCATCGCGGTGTGCGTGCCAAGAGGGACAAGAAGGAAGGGAAAACGACGCGGAACGTTGGAAACGGGTCAGATGGCAGCACTGAACGAAGGAACGAAAATTCCTCTTTGCTCTTGGTTCCCTGCTGGAATATAGCCCCTAGTTGCTGTTGTGTTTTTCGGGGCTGGGTGAACTGGGCGAAAAACAGTCCCTTCTCCGCAATACATTCCCTTCGTAAATATCGAGGACAAAAAGGGGAGTCCGCGTCCCCATCGTGGCTCTCGCGAGACGAGACTCTTCGGGAAAATAATCGCGCTCGAGGGCAGCTTTTGTCTCAGAGTCCGTGCGGGTTATCAGGCAACGCCAAGAGCCCGTGGTGGTGTGTAATTTAATATATAAGAGTGGCCGAAAGGGGAGGCTCGGCGATTTAACAGGATATCGATTTGTCGACTGGCGCGAGTGTTCCGTGGCCGTGCTGGCTCGCTCTCTCTCTCTCTCTCTCTCTCTTTTTCTCTCTCCACTCCTCCTCCGTCCGTCCGCTGTCGTGTCTCTCCCGTCTCGTGTGCGCTCTCCGTGTATCGTCCTCCGTACTCGTGTTTCGCGCACACAAACGTGAGGGCAGCCATGGACGTCGATATTTTTGGGGCACAGCCTGAGTCGTGCAGGTCGAGCCGTGTCCGGACGAGCTCAAAGGCCTGATAGGGCCCGAAATGTGTGACCGAGGGCCCCGCGGAAGCTTCCCAAACGGCGGCTCTTTATCCACTTGTTAGCCCAAGAGGGCTAATTACTCAGGGTTAGAGTGTCATCGGGCTCTGCCTATCACGCATCAGCCACCTCTATATTCGCCGTCCTCGCTCGTACAAGGGCATTCCAACGAGAGAGAGAGCCTCCACGCACCGAATAACCGATCGTACGCACGCCTATGTATCCGTACACGCTCGATAAAACGCAAGGGCCCGCACACACACACATATACGCGAGTACGCGTGTGCGTGTGTACATAGAAAAAGTTTATGTTGAAATTTGACGATAATAATTATTTCGGACAGAGGACAAAGTGAGATTGTTTTCCGCGATGGATCTCGCGAACGTCGCTTCCGCGAGTGGCGGCTCCGTCGCCTGTCCCGTGTGCACTCTCTACCTGAGAGAGGGCATAAGCCTCCAGAAGCACCTGGACACGCATCCCAAGGAGCAAGTCATCGAGGCGCTCATAAAGGTCAGCGTCCAGGGCTCTCCTCCGACGCCTCAGGTCCTGCCGACTCAGCCGGTCGGCAATACTCAGAACTTGCCGCAGCAGCCGCTGAACGCCTGCGCCCAGATTCCCCAGCAGTCGCAGTACCCGGTGGGCCCCATTTTCGAGTGTCCGCCCATGAACCCCATGATGCCGCCGCAGTTTGCCTCGTTCAGCTATCAGCAGTTTGTCAACAACGGGACAATGATGATTCCGCAGTACGCCATGGCCCCGCAGACGAACCAGATGATGCAGATGCTGTACAATCCGTACAGCATGTATCAGCAGCAGCAGATTCCCACCGTTCAGATGATCTCGCCGATCGCGACGATACCGACGACGAGGATAAGACCCGTCACTGCCGTCCCGAGCGACGTGGGGAGGGGAGTTTTGGAGCAGCAGCAGCAGCAGTCCACCGGTGAGCCCAAGATATACGAGGAGATGCCGCCGACCGAGGCCGAGTCGGAGCTCATTCTCGAGCCGGAGGTTGAGATTTCGAGCAGCAGCCTGTCCTCCACCGAGGAGGAGAACGCGCTCTCGACTCGCCAAGCCGCCGAGGAGACTCGGCTCGAGGACGCGACTCGGCCGAGCCGGAGCGAGACGAGCGAGCATCGTCGCGCTCCCGAGGAGTCGCTGACCAAGAGCTGCGACCCTGAAGACAGCGAAAAGCCCCAGGACGGCTGCTCGAGGGAGGAAACGCGGACGAGCGACACTCAGGTACAGTGCAAAGTCATCGAATTTGAGGAGGAAGAGGAGGAGGAGGAGGAAGAAGATGAGGAGGAGCAGGAGGATGAGGTCGCAACGACTAGCCGAGAATTTGCTCAAGATTATCAAGTCGGGAAGAAGCGAGAGGAGATTCCCGAGACGATGGTCCAGGAGGAAGAAGACGAGGAGCGAAGCGAGCCCGTGGCGAAAAACGAAACGAGCGAGTCCACTGAGAAGGAGACGGAGGAGGTCCGGACGAAGGAGACGAACGCGCAACCCGAGGTGGAGCAACTAGAAAAACTGTTGATTACGATAATGGAGACCAGTTTTGAAGCTTCTTCCAGAGTAGACAATGCGGACGCTGTAACGAATGCGGAGAAGAGCGAGCGGAACGAGGACGACGACGACTCTTCGAGAAACGATGTTGCCGAGTGCAGCGAGATGAAGGCGAAGACAGTGGAAGAGGTGGAAGATGAGGAGGATGAGCGGACGAGCAAGCTCGAGAGTCAACTTCCGGAAAAACCGTCGAACACCGAGAGCATCGACGAGCTGCGGTGCAACGGCGTCCAGTCCGTTTATCGATACAGGTGTAGCACATCGGCACCCTCGTCGCCTCAAGCCACGTCGAGGAAGCTACGCAGAACTTGCTCCCTGAGATCCTTTTATGGATCGAGCGAGAACGTGGCCTTGTATCCGAGTGGCTTCGAGGCCGGTCTGCACGAGCGCGACGAGGACGTTTCCAAGCGCATGGAGGACAATTTGAACGAAGAGGACATGGAGATCGAAGAGATAGCTAGCCCACACACCCCTTTCCCGAAACACAACAACGGCCTCGAGCGATCGCACACCCCGCTTTCCGCGATAAGCGGAATTTCCGGACTGCGGTTGCAGAGAGACGTCACGAAGGAACGCGCGAGTCCCTCCGAAAAGTCCTACTGTCCCATGGACCTGGGCAGCTCGAGCGATGACGACGAGGAGGAAGAAGAAGAGGACGACGAAGACGATGACGACGACGACGAAGTCGACGACGAGGAGGATGAGGACGAGGACGAGTGCAACGATTCTCCGGAGTCGTCCAAGAGCCTGGTCGATCGCATCGAGGAGGAGGAAGAGGAGACGACGAAAAATCCCTGCGGGACCGGTCCGCTTCGGGAGAGCCAACGGTCGAAGATCGAGTCGTACAGCGAGTCCGTCGTAACGGAGCACGTCAGCTCGTTCTCGACCCTTAACAGCCAGCAGCCGATACTCATACACGAGAGTTACTCGATAACGAGTAGCAAATCCTTGCACAGCAACGTATTGACCCTCGGGACGGAAATGGCCGACCCGACGACCAGCGGATCCGAGTCGAAAGGCGTCAACTTCCAGACGAGCAAGTCGATCCAGCAACAACAGCAGCAGCAGCAGCACATCCAGTCGACCGAGCTGCTAAACATCAGCGAGGACGCTCACGCCGGGCCCATGAACGTCTTCGAGTTCGATGGGATTCAGATTCTAATTCCTAGTACTTACATAAGCGAGTCCTCGCAGAAGGCCATCAGCGCGACGAGCCAACAATCGGTCGTCAGCAGCGAGGGTGGCGCCGGAATCGACGAGGAGGTCAAGAGCGTCAACATGCGAGCGGACGAGACGATGCCACCGCGGGGCGAGCTCTCGGAACAGGAGAGCAACGGGTGCAACGATCATTCCGAGTGGCAGGTAACGAAACTCGTTCGTGTCTCCCTGGATGCTCAAAATAACACAAAACAAAAATAACTTTTTAAACTTTCCTAAAACAATGTACTTGAAAAAATTGATAAAAGAGTATAAGAGTCATTTTTTCAAGCTTAAACGCAAGACTAAAACACTTTTTAGCACTGTGTCACAGTAAAGGACAACATCTGAAAAAAAAATGTTATTCGTTTGCTTACAAATACTCTCTCTCTCTCTCTCTTACTTTGACAATTGCATATCCCGGCAGATGTACGTGGGCCAAGAGTCTTCGAGGATGTCGACGTCGTACGACCTGATGGCTCGGGAGAGCTGGGAGGAGTCCGAGGGTTCGGAGAACGAGGCGGACGTGCCGCTGCTGGACAGCAGATCACTCGCGACGCACTTTACTTCGAGCTTGTTTCTGGATCGGGACAGAAAAACACCTACGAGACGGACGTTCAAGTGTTCTTTGTGCACGGAGGTGTTCGATTGTCCGAAAGAGCGTAGAGTGCACAGCGCGTCGGTGCACAAAGAAGAGGCGGGTCCGAGCGGGAGCAACAACGATCCCGTTAATCTTTCGGAAACGAAGGACATGAGCTTGCTGGAGGCACGAGCGAACGTTTTCGACGACATATTCGTCTCGGGATTGCACGTCCAGCAGCCACTTTTGCATCAGCTTCAACCGCCGCAGCAGCCGGAGAATCCGAAAGTGGAGGTCGAGCAGAAGCTGGACAGTCTCGCGATACCGCAGAGCTTGGAGATCTCGTGCGCGATGTGCAGTCAGCGTTTCAGCAGCGAGAGATCGCTGCAGGTGCACAACAGGCGAGTCCACGGTACCGAGGTGGCGAGGCGTCTCCAGGAGATATCCAAGTGCCAGATCTGCAACGAGGAATTCCCCTCGGTAATGCTGTTCAATGCCCATCTGAAGATCCATCCGCTGGAGTGCGCTCAGTGCGGCAAATACTTTTACAGGAAGCCAAACTTCAATCTGCACATGAAGCGTCACCTTGGGATAAAGCCTTTCCCTTGTACCGTGTGCGACAAGGCCTTCCTGACGAAGCAGAAGCTGGACGAGCACACGAACGGGCACACGGGTAACGCGCCTGTCAAGTGCAATCTGTGTAACGAGACCTTCCGGCGATACTCGAACCTTACGCAGCACAAGAACCGGCATCACCTCAATCTCAAGCGGAAGCTCAAGGACTACATATGCCACTGCGGCGAAGTGTTTCACACGAAGAAAAAGCTCGCCTGGCACAAGGAGACTCACGACGAGAAGCCGAAGGCTTGCACGTACTGCAACGAGAGATTCATTCACATGTCGAGCCTCACGCGACACATGCGTCGGGCTCACAACCGTCGATTCGTGCCGGACGCGAGACGCGAGAGCGAGAACGTCGAGTGTCCCGTGTGCAAGTGCATCTACCTGCGTTCCTCGCTCTCGGTCCACATGCGAGTCCACAACGGGGAGAGACCGTACGAGTGTCAAGTTTGCTCGAAAACGTTCAGCACCAAGTGGAATCTCCAGTTGCACAAGTGGACCCACGCTGCCCGCAGCACGAAGCCATTCAAGTGCAATCAGTGCAGCGCCGCGTTTTATCGTCACAGCGATTACACGGCGCACATGAACTCTCACAGGAACGTAAGGCCGTACACGTGCAATTACTGCGGCGCCCAGTTCATAAGAAAGTACAATTGTCTTCGGCACGTTAAGGAACACGAGGAGAGCAAGGCTTACACTTGCGACGTGTGCAACAAGACTTTTCATCGTTCTTATTACCTCAAAGAGCATCTCAGAGTCCACTCCGGAGCGAGACCGTATTCGTGTCACATCTGTGGCAAATCGAGCAGTACCAAGTCCAATCACAACAAGCACGTTAGAATTCATCACGCGAGGGAGCCTGTCAATACGGAGAATTAAGCATTCTCAAGCTCTCGTCGGAAGGATCTCAATAACGCATCTTTCTTTTTGTTTTTATTTTTATTTTTTTCATTTTTTTTTTCTTTTCTAATGTGCTCGCGAATCCGAGTCTCTTGAGAAACCGGTACAGTCGACGTCGCAGGTCCTACGTGTCTCTTTTTCTATTTTTCGGACAAAGCTCACGCGAATTTCGAACGTAACCGTTTACGTTTGTCATTTCTCGAATGCTTCTCTTTTTCCTATCTCCATTCGCGTTTGTTTTCTTTCCAATCTCGCTCAGGTCTCGTCGAGCCAATGGGACTACAACTTTTATTGTTAATTATTGATAATTTTATACGCAACCATTGCCTAAAGCTCACCCAGAGCGTTTTAGTTTCGAATACACGTACTTCGTCCCTTACGTAAACGCGTACAGAATCACTCAATGAATCGTTTTTTTTTTATAGATTAAGCGCTATGTTTAATTCTTTATGGTCTAGGGACCACGTTGAGGAGAAGGAATGAGAAAATCCGGTGATTCGACACAGACACTTACTACTTAAAAGAAAGAAAGAAAAAACGAGGAGAAAAAAAAGGTGTTCTTCTCACAGTGTCTCAAAGACTCGGAGGAGAGAGTCTACTGGGAATCCGCGAGTTGACAAAAACGAATTCGAGAGTTTAAAAAAAAAACCCACGTTTGCCAACTAATAGTAATAAACTATCGATAAACTGAGAGAACGAGGAAGAACTAAATAATTAACCGATTAAATATTACACAAAGTATTTAAAGAAAAATCTTTTACGTGTCAATCGTTGTGAGTGGATTTTTTTACGATGAACTATTTTACATGAACAAACGAATAAGAAAATAATGGGGAGAACAAAAAGTGGAGGGGAAATTAATCGTGTCGCAGTGTCCGATGTGAAGGAATTTCGCGACGCCAGAATCAGAGGATCGTTTGCTCGAACGAATAGAAAAAGCAAAAAAACGAGAGGGCTTATCAATTATTATTATTATCATCGACTATCGTATTATAGTCACAAATCTTAGTTGTTATTCTTCTATTATTATTATTATCACCATTATTATTATTATTATTATTAATTATATAATATATTTATATATATTTTGCAACGTGGTAAATTGAATTTAAAAAATTGGTGATTCCAATGTTAAGACTGACCCGATGTTGGTTCTTCATACTGCTCTCGCTCTGCAAAAGCTTAGAGTTTGTGGCGACATAAAAAAAAAGAATGAAAAAGCATTGAGAAACAATGAGTGAAAGTTCGAGAGTAAAGTAACAATAACGATGCAATAAGTAAATAGAAGAAAAAAAAAGTGCGATCATCGTTCACGAGCGCGCAGTTGTTCACTTTTATTATTACGTTGCTGAAAGGCTTTAGCCAATATGTTATAATTTTTTTGTTTATTTGCTATTTTTTTTGTTCGTCGTCGCCAACGCGCGACAAATTTTTATTGACGTTTTTCAAGTACGTCCTTTTTGTTTCGATTTAGATAGTCAATTAGGAAAGGTTTTCTGTCGACCGTTGGACAAGAGTGCGTCAGAGAGAGCGGTATGGGGTTAAGTAACATTTAAAATGAAAACTGCCTGAATTATGGAAGCGACGTCCTGGTGTACCAAAAATGGTTTTTTCGGGATCCTCGATAAATCCCGGTTCGCATTCAGACTAGTGTATTTGTACGTGTGAAAAATCTGTACCGAACAGCCGAGATCGAAGAGGGGAACGATCGAGTTTGAGAGAATAAAATTAATTTAGTTAAATTAGTGTTTGAGAGTAACACGAAAAACTTGCCTACACTCGCGTTTATCGCCTAGATTGTTCCAGGCAGGTCTATCCCACCTTTATAGAAAGAAAAAAAGAAAATAAACGAAAAAAAAAACCAAGACGAAAGAAAAAATAGGGACAAGAAAAAATAAACCAGCATCGATGTCAGGACGTGCAATTTGTTTAGTTAAAATCTAAAAAAAAAGCATGTGCATTCGTAGCGAATCAAAGCTGTAAATAGTGTAAATATGTACATCGACTCTATTTTATAATAGGGCCAACGAATTCGAATTCCTTGGCAATTGAATCTTGTATTAAAAACAAAAAAAATGGAAAAGAAGAAAAAAAAACAAAAAATCAATTCATACTATGTGAAGATAAAAATAGGATTAATTATTATATTAAAAAAATGGACAAGACGAAAAAAAAATCATGAAAAGCAAAAAAACAATAAATCAGCATGTGTACACCTTAATAAACGTTATGTATTGAGGTACTTTTTAAAATACGTTCGTTTTTTTTCTTCAATTTTTTTACTGTATATTCTATAACGTGTGAATGTGTGCCCAAGACGAAATTTAATGTGTACAAAATTTCAATATCAATTGAGCGTTCGTGAAAAATGTTGAATAATTAAACAAAAAAAAAGAATTAAATTTTGAAATTTTATGTTAAACGGTGCCTAAAATTTGCAAACAAATAAATCAGCATCTGTCAATTCGTTTCTAAAATTTTATGCGGGCTAAAAGACCAACTCGCGATTCGTAGTTGATTCCTCGACACTTATTCAAGTTCCTAAAAATTTTTTAAATTGCACGCCAATTTTATTTCTATTAATTCAAGGTAGATTCCATATCGACAAATCGAATTGAACCTATTGTGAAGAATTGGACAATTTTTATACTTGCTACCTCGCGATTGGCTTTTCTCTCTACCAATCAGAATTAGCTTGATTCTCGTGGCCTATATATGTATCTCCATTCGAATTGACGCACCAAATATTCGTATGATGTACGTTCAGAGAGATTATTGACGAAAAAAAAAATTAAATAAACTTTGTGAAAAATGCTTTTCTGATATCATTCCATAAATTTGTACATATATCAAAGTTTACAGTTTACGCAGCTCGTGGAGCAATTTCCAAGACAGAATGCCCGTGAAAAAATGCGTATTGGAGCAATGACCGAATGACTGTTCGAAGCCGGTTTTCAGTGATTACATACATGAATTCGCTGTCACAATTTTATTTATTGTGAATTCTTCATGTAGTGTACATTTTTAAAGACACTTTAAACAATTTGAGGATACAAAACGGAATAAATAGTGTAAGTAAGAGCATAACCTGCATAAATCAATACCATGCATAACCTCGAAACATTTTATTTACATTTTTGTTCATATTTACTGTGAATCCTGATGTTGGACAGTGTTATGAATTTAATAATGCAGTTTTTTTCTAAAACATTCTGTATCCTTTCAGATACAATGTCGACAAAGAGAAAACCAGATACTCAGGTACCTGCCGAGGAGAGTGACCTCCTTTCCATAAGGCCGTTGGGTGCTGGCCAGGAAGTAGGCAGATCGTGTATAATGTTAGAATTCAAGGGAAAAAAGATAATGTTGGATTGCGGAATACATCCCGGCTTGTCAGGCATGGATGCTCTGCCGTACGTCGATCTTGTGGAAGCCGATGAAATAGATTTGCTCCTGATATCCCATTTTCATCTGGATCACTGCGGCGCGTTGCCCTGGTTTTTGCAAAAAACGAGTTTCAAGGGTCGCTGTTTCATGACCCACGCGACCAAGGCGATCTACAAGTGGCTCTTGTCGGATTACATAAAAGTGAGCAACATCGCGACGGAGCAAATGTTGTACACGGAATCCGATCTGGAGACGAGCATGGACAAAATAGAGACGATTAACTTTCACGAGGAGAAGGACGTGTTCGGGATTAAATTCTGGGCGTACAACGCCGGGCATGTGCTCGGCGCCGCGATGTTCATGATCGAAATAGCTGGCGTTAAAATTCTGTACACGGGAGACTTCAGTAGGCAGGAGGACAGGCACTTGATGGCTGCGGAAATTCCAAACATCCATCCGGACGTGCTTATCACCGAATCGACGTACGGGACGCACATTCACGAGAAACGGGAGGACAGAGAGGGAAGATTCACAAATCTGGTCCACGAGATCGTTAATCGAGGCGGCAGATGTCTAATTCCGGTTTTCGCGTTGGGAAGAGCCCAGGAATTGTTACTCATACTCGACGAGTACTGGAGCCAACATCCCGAGCTCCACGAGATACCGATTTACTACGCGTCCTCGCTAGCGAAAAAATGCATGGCTGTGTATCAGACGTACGTCAACGCGATGAATGACAAGATTCGCAGACAAATCGCAATAAATAATCCTTTCGTTTTCAAGCACATATCTAATCTGAAGGGAATCGATCACTTCGAGGATATCGGACCGTGCGTCGTCATGGCGACACCGGGTATGCTGCAGAGCGGCCTCTCCCGCGAATTGTTCGAGTCCTGGTGCACGGATTCGAAGAACGGTGTTATAATAGCCGGTTACTGCGTCGAGGGAACGCTCGCGAAGCAGGTGCTCTCCGAGCCGGAGGAGATAACGACGATGAGCGGGCAAAAATTGCCTTTCAAAATGTCCGTCGATTACATATCTTTCTCGGCGCACACGGACTACCAGCAGACCTCGGAGTTTATCCGGATATTGAAGCCGCCACACGTCGTTCTCGTCCATGGCGAGCAGAACGAGATGGGAAGGCTGAAGGCCGCTCTGCAGCGCGAGTACGAGGACGATCCGAATACGACGATGGAGATACACAACCCGAGGAATACCGTCGCCGTCGAGCTCTACTTCCGGGGAGAAAAAACCGCGAAAGTTATGGGCTCGCTCGCGATGGAGGAGCCCAAGCCCGGGCAAAAGCTCTCGGGCGTCTTGGTCAAGAGAAACTTCAATTATCACATTCTGGCGCCGTCGGATCTCTCAAAATACACGGACATGAGCATGAGTCAGGTTGTCCAGAGGCAGAGCATCTACTTCTCGGCTTCTCTGCCGGTTCTGAAGCATCTCCTTACCCAGATTGCCGGGAACATCGACACGATTGACGACAAGAAGATCCGGGTGTTCAAGAACATCGACGTTACGATCGACGGAAAAATCGTCTCGATGGAGTGGATCGCGACCCCCGTTAACGACATGTACGCCGACTCCGTTCTCACGGCTTTGCTGCAAGCCGAGATGATGGATCAACCACCAAAAACGTTGCCCGCTCCGACCAAGATGGACAGAATGCACTTCAAGGAGTGCCTCATCGAAATGCTCCAGGAGATGTTCGGCGAGGATTCCGTGCCAAAGATATTCAAGGGTGAAAAACTGTACGTCACCGTCGACGGTAAAAAGGCTCACATCGATCTTCTCAATCTCGAGGTGACGAGCCAGGAGGACGAGACCTTCCAGCAGATCGTACAAACCGCGGTTACCAAACTTCATCAGTCGTTGGCTCCACCCTGTGACGCGATTTAACTTCGAAGTTAACCAACCGCTGACTAGAATCATTTCAGTGTAAGCAAATATCTTTATTTTTTATCGATCTTGCAGTTCAACGGTCCTTGGACTTTTTCAATAAAAAGATTATTATAAATACATAAATTTCGATCTATCATTTAATAAATAAAAACGTGCATAAAATAATTGTAATCATTGGTAAAAATCGTATAAAAATATGTTTCACCCGTGCAATGATTCGATTATGATTCTATATACTAGTTAAAATTCTCAGACTCATAATTTAACGATGATATGTACAATTTTTTTAAAATATTCATGGTTAAACCATGTGATTCGGGAATTCGTAATCAACTGTCTTCGAGCTTAAATTCGGCAAAGTTCCCCCACGTCGAACCGACCTTCAATTTAACAGGCAAGGGTACTCTCAATCGGCACGATTTTTCCATTGATTCCTTCACTATTATCGCCACTTGTCGCAAATTCATTTCATTAACCTGTAAGAAACAAAATTTAGTATCAGTATTTTTTAACTTTTTCTTGGAAAAAAATCAACAGGTAAACTCACCTCGTATAGCAATTCGTCGTGAAGGTGCAAAACCAAGTATCCACCAGGCGATGCATTTTCAGATCCATGATTAACGCCACTCCGCAATCTGCGCTTCAACGGAATGTCACTGAGAACGAGTGGAGCATTTGGAAATTCACGATGCATGCGCTTGCTTATTTCGATCATAGCTTTTTTCGCAATGTCCGCGGCAGAGCCTTGAATCGTCGTGTTAACAGCTTGGCGCTCGGCTTGAGCTGAAAATTGCAAAATTATTGGTATATATTTTATGCCAATCGGTTATGAAAAAAATTATTGGTTTTGAAAAAAAAACTTACATCTTTCACTGGGAATTTCGCTGTTGAGAGCCGGAAGAAATCTCTGACGCGCCATCAACGTTGTCACGTGCCCGTCTATCCGGGCTTGTTCAACGACTTGTTTCAACCATTCGCGGATCACAGGATATGTGTTCATAAAATTATCGACGAATTCCTTCGCCTCCGGCTCGCTAACGCCCAAAGTTTCCGCGAGACTCTTCGCTCCCATACCGTATATCATGGCGTAGCAGAGTTGTTTCGCTTTCTGACGCATTTTATCATCCACCTGACAAAATTTGTACACTTTACTATGTACATTTTTATATTTTAGGCGTATAAAACACAAAACAGCAATTACGTCTTTCTCGGCCACGTTGTGCCACCGAGCAGCGATATTTTTGAACACGTCGCCGTCCATTCGCAAAATTTGGCAGAGAGTCGGCTCCTTCGAAAAATGAGCGAGAATCCTCAGTTCCAGCTGGCAATAATCTGCCGACAATAAAACGTTGCCTTCTGTGGGAACGAAAACCGCTCTTACGCTAATAAGAAAATCATCTTCTCGGGTACTGAAATCTCTAGGAATATTCTGCAAATTCGGCTCGTGCATGGAGATTCTTCCAGTGACGGTGTGTGTCACACAATTACCGTGAATACGAGAATTATATTCTGCCAGACGCAAGACAGGAAAAATTGCCTGTCGCAATAAAAGAAAATGTCATCCAGAGAATTCGTTCAACGTGAACAAAAATTAGCGTGTTCGTTAACTTTACCTTCATTTGCGTCGAGCTCAATTTTCGCCAGGCTATTACTAATCGAGATATCGGATTTTCGCAGTGTTCCAATACTGCTTTGTTGGTGCTCACTTTTTTTCCTTTATTAAGTTCTAAAACCTGAGATGAGAATTTATTTTTATTACGTATCAAAAATAAACGAAAGAGGGTCAAGATAAAAAAATTATGAATACCTGGGCAACACTCTTTGACGAAGAAAAGTTGAATTTTCTTCCAGCTAGGGCATACGCTTCGTTCTCGAGTCGAGACATTTCTGATTGGACGACAGATGCAAGTTCTTGAAGCGATTGAAGATTCACTCCCAAGCCAGTGAGTTCCATACGAGCGAGCAATGGCAAAATTTCCATTTCGACTTCTGAAATTGAAAACCATCGTCGAATCTTTTTTTCTATGGATCGTTTGTCATAAGGAATTTTTTGCAGCTTCAAACATGAAGAGTAACGTGCCATGAAAAGTTTTTAACAATGTCGGGTTGCGCACTTCCAACCTCGCGAGGATGGAATTTGTCAAGTGCCAGGTAAGGATGACTTCGGTGGAGGCTCGAATCTCGCTTGAAACCGTACTCTTGACGTTGAATCCTGGAGCGGAATTTCCAAGTGTCCCAATCCGCTGCAGCATTATCTGAGCTTCGGGTAAATATTCGACGATCTGTAAATATTAGGAAATTATTAATTTTAACTTGCAAGAAAAACAAAGATTTTTAAAAATACATTTTTATACTCTTACAAGTGTACTGAAACTTCTTTCGAAACGCTCTGGATCCAGCAGCCAATCGGCAGTTCCCGGATCGATAAATTTACACGGAGACGCGACTCTACAACAATTGTATAAAATTTTGTACGTTTCTTTAAACGAAAAGCAGCGAATGGTGAGATCCTTCGAGTTCAGCAAGTCCGTGAGAAAATCGAGTCTCTCCTTGACTGGAACTTTTAATTCTGAAAATGGAGAAAAAAAGTTAGCAGCGGTATAAAAAATGAATAAATATTCGAAAATTTTTTCTTTGTTCACCATGAGTGTTGTCGAAGGACACGTATTTGACTGAGAGTCCGTCCCAGGAGATAGCAACACCACTGACCTTTTTGTCACCATAAACACAATTCTCTACCTTCCTCGTTTTTTTTCTGCCACCGACACTTGTAATTCCGACAATCTTTGTCCCAATGCTTATCGTATCTCTGAGATACATTTCGCACGCCAGGGCAATCGCCAGATCTTTTTTGCACTCTAGCTCTCTTTTGAACTGATTGAATCGTGCCCGACTAGCCGCCACATTCACCGATTCGACGTTTTGTGAAAAAGTCGGCTCTGGCTTCGAAATTTTCGTCGTCTTCGCCGCAGCTATTTTTTTTCTCGTCAAGGAAGTCTTGAGCAAATCTTCCTCGTCCGAGCTCAAGATGACGCTTCCAATGCTGCAACTCTCGCAGAGAAAATTATTGCACTCATTGGCAACCTCTTGAGTAACGTTTTTTTCAACTTTAGATTTTCGCAACGTCGCAAGCTTCAGTCTCGTCCTGTTTTTCGCAGCTCCCGAAGTTCCTAGACTCTGCGAAGGAGTCACGACATCGTCGGAGTCGGATTTGCACGATCCCACGGACGACTTTTTTTGCCTTTGTGACTTTCTCAGTGAAACAGGAGAATCGAGACTCGACTCGCTCAGTTTTCTCTTCTCCGCGTAATTTTCCAGTTTCTTTACGCGACTGCTCGGCAACAATCGGTCGTCGTGGATGAGCCTGAATTTTCCAGGATTTTCAAGATTCTTTGGAGTTCCGACTTTTTCGTTTCTCGAAACGTTCACGATGCTCGTCTCGACGATACCGTTCGTGTTCGTCCAGGAATCATCGCTCCACACGATGGACGTGCTCCTGTTACGCAACTCCGATATGCGAGGCGATTGACGCAAACTTCTCAAGGACAATCTCCGACGATCGCTGCTCCGTCGATTCGACCCGATCGATCGATTTTCCGGTGTATTCGTCGTACGCCCGACCGGCGAAGAGTTCAAAGATTCCATGACGTTTTGCTCGAGTATGTTGCAATCTTGAGTATCCAGATTCAGGCTGTCACCAAAGAGACTCGGACTTCTCGAATCCGCCTCTTTCCTCAGAGAATTTCGCAGCAAGATTATTGGACTCGGATCTGAACTCTCGTTCGTTTTTCTACGCGACTTTGTCTCGGTCGACTCGAATTTGAAGACTTCTGCCTGGCCTGCGTCTTCCGGAGTCTTGGACACAATCTGTTCAGAGGGTGAAAAAAAATTCTGGCAGATAGCCTCGCGAATTGTCGATGGAATCGTACAAATATCTTCATTATTTCGAGGCGAAGTTTTTGGTTCCAATTTATTCGCGTCTTTCGTATTCCCGAATCCAAAGATACTCTCACCGCAAAGTTCTTCCGCTGTTCTCGATCCGAACAAATCTTGGGACTCGGGACTTTTTACCTGAATTTCATCAAATTTGCTTTCTCTTTCAGTATCTCCCGCCTCTGAACAAATTTTACGACTAATGTTCGTAAATTGAAAAGTGCCATCTCCAAAAGTATAATTTTTAACAATCGGCGAAGATTTCTCAACAGTTTTCGATAAATTTTTTTCGAGTTGTGCTTCGGATTCCACTATTTCATTTTCGTCAATTTTTATGATCTTTGCTTCATATTCTTTAGACTCCCGAATTGTTTTTTCATTCTGACGATTAGTACCGTTGAGTAACGACACTCGGCTAGAATTTCTGCCGTTTTTGCTGTCGAGTGAATTTTTATGCTCATCGGAAGTTTTATCAAGTTTCGAGGAGTCCCGTTCTTTCCACTGCAAGTCGTCGATTCCAAGCTCGTTTTGAACGAGAGTTCTCGCTTCGCGAACGAGAATTATGGCAGCTTCCTGAGGAGTGAGACCGTCTCTACCGGTGACGAAAATAGTCCTAAGCTTGTTTCTCTCGGCCAAGTCGTACTCGTCGTCGCGTTCCTTGCCGCTCTCGAAGGGCAGAGCATTGTGCAGGCCTCGTTCAACGTCGAGAACGTTAGCGACGGCCAGCTCGGCCACAGACGTGATTCCCTCCTTGTAGAGGCTTCTCGCGCGAAGACCGTTCAGCATCGGTAGTCGAAGCAAATCGAGCAACTCTCGACAGACACCGAACTGGAGCCTAGCCTGAAACTGATCAACCAACAATTCCATGCAATTCCAGCCGAGCTTTTTGCAAAACTGCGTTACCATACCGGCAAAGGTTGCCGCGGACTGTTGGAGACTCTGAAGGAGCCCGCGACAGCAGCCGTACTTCCGGCAGACCTCGATCAGAGGCACCTCACGGACGAGATCGTGAAGCGCGAGAGCCGCGTAGAAGCGCTTGTGCACGTTGAGAATTCTGCCTCTTCCGGTTGAGCCTGCGATCGAGGACATGAGAAAGTTCTCGTCGACGCCGACGAGACGACCGACTCGTCTCTCGCTCTCGGTCAAGCTCTTCCACAGATCCAGATAAACGAGCCAGTCTATCTGAGCAATCTGGCTGCTCGAGTTCAAAGGCGTGACGAGGTAAACGACGTGGAGCTCCGTGTCGAGAACGAAGCACTTGCGAGCCTTCTGCAGTTCCTCGAAGAGAAAAAGCCCCTCGCTCGGTGGCATCGAGGCTGCCAAGCAGGCTTTTCCCAACTGAGTCGCGACCCACCTCTCCCGACCATCCTTGCTCGACTGCAACATCAACAGTTCATTCTCCACGAGGAAGTCGACCGCTTCTTTCGCGTTCTCCTCCAGAAGACGCTCGTTCGACGCGCTGGCCAGGGTGCATTTCGTGTACAGAGCGATGTCCTGAAGAGTGTAGGCAACCTCGCTGGCGACGGCTTCGAGGAGAGCTCGCGTCAGTGGCTCGGAGCCCTCCAGGCACGACTCGATCGCCGGCAATTCCGCAGCGAGCAGGCTCGCGGCGGCGCGCTTCTCGTTCGACCTGCAGACGAGGATACTCTCGCCCGCCGTGTCCCTGCCCATTCTCCCGGCCCTGCCGATCATCTGCCTGTACGTCAGCGTGTCCAGAGGCTTGCCGTAGAACATGACCGAGCGGATGATGACTCGTCGAGCGGGCAAATTTACGCCGCTGCTCAGTGTCGAGGTCGCGGTGAGAACTCTGAGAGCCCCGGAGCGGAAGGCTCCCTCGATCACGTCTCGCTCGTCCATCGTGAGACCCGCGTGATGAAAAGCCGCCCCGAACGAGACGGTTCTTCTCAGCACATCGTCCAGTCCCGCCGGACTCCGTTTCAATTGCTCCAGAGTCTCCATTATCGCCTCCGTGGACAATTCCCTTCTCAGGATCGCCCCGATTTCAGTCTCTTCGCTACCGAGCCTCCGGAAGGTCGTCGCGATCTGCTGTGCCAGTGTCTCCGTCCAGTTCTTCGTCGGGCAGAATATGAGGACGCTGTGACCGTCGCTTATCGTCTCGATGCACAGCTGGATCACGTTATCCGAATCTGTACCGAGGGAGGCTATTTCCGACAAATTCCTCACCGGTTTCATCTCGCCGTTGTAGATCGTCGTCCCGATCTTGCATCGCTCGCACAACGGGACCGGACGGAAGTCCGTTCTGTACAGCTCGGCGTCCAGCCACTTGGCCAGCAGCGTCAGGTTCGGCAGGGTCGCCGACATCCCGATCAGTTGAACGCGAACTCGTTCCTCCCTCAACGAAATGTATTTAACCTTCGTCAGCAGGAGCTCCAGCAGGTAACCGCGATACGGATCGCCCAGGAGATGCAATTCGTCGATCACGACCGCCCCGAGACCCTCGAGCTCGCCCTCCTGCATCAGTTGATTCACCAGGGAATTCGCCTTCTCGATAGTCGCTATTGCCAGATCCGTCGCCGCGAAACCTCCCGGTGGCGCGCATCCGCCCATGAACCCCGCGACCCTCAGTCCGCTGTCTTGCAAAAGTTCCTGGAAATAATACATCTTCTCCCGTACGACCGAGACGAAGGGCAATATGAATATTACTTTCTTACGGCGCTCGATCAAGCTTTTTATCACGAGAATCTCCGAGACGAGCGTCTTGCCGGCCGAAGTTGGCGCCGAGTAAACGAGATTCCGATCCTTCTCGAGCAAGTCCCGGTTCGAGAGGCACTCCACTTGCCAGGGAAACATCCTCGTCAGACCTCGAGCCTCGTACTTTCGGAGAATCGTCGGAGGCAGACCCCAGGACACCAGCTTGCAACGATCTTCCGTCCCGACTATCGAAGGCGCTTCTATGCTCGTTCTCGACTCCTCCTTTTCCCTGTACGACGATTTTTCGCTCTTTTCCAGCAACGGCTCGACGATCTCGTCCGAAATCACCCCGGAAGTTTTCAACGCTTCGTTCGTTCTTCCTCCATTCGCCATGTGCAATATCGCCTCCGACAGTTTGGCCCGCAAACATTTTCTTTTTCTCAGCAGTTTTGAATTCGCGAGAACATTTCTCTTTATGTAATCCGACTTATTCGGAGGCTTATTTTCCTTTCCCGCGCTCTTATTTCTCAGAGTACTCATTTTCAACTTTTGCTCTCGAGAATTTCGAGTTACGAAATCATTTCTAATAATTTTACCGAGCTCCGAACGAGCTCTCCGGTGCTCCGCGATTGCAGCATTTTTTTTTGCAATTTCGGAGCAATTTTGCAAAAAAAAATTATGATAATGAGTCGAATTGATATTTAAAAATACGCGATAATAATGAGCATGTGTAAGACGACTCTACAATCTGTTTTTGTCATGAATTTAATAATACCTTTCCGTTGTGAGTTGTGCTCACCCGTATTATTTACATGTTCATTTTCGCGAACCGGCTTCTCTTCAAGGTTATGTTGAATCTTTCAAGACACGAATCACTGCTCATATTTTATTTCACTTCCAGCAAGTTATTGCTCCACAGCTGGATGATAATAGAGGCATGATAAATTCATTCCGAAAACAATTGCAAATAAAGCGTCGTTTGTTTTCATTGAGATTGTTATCGCGGAACTTGTTTTTTTGCACTGGCTCGAATGACTAGAGATGAGAGAGAGAGAGAAAGAATTATCCAGCGTCCTGTTGATATGCGCGTCGTCTGTTCTACCAGTACGACGCAGAGTTCTCCAGCGTCCGGTCGGTAAAAATTGTAAAAAAAATCGTAAAAAAACGCATAATAATCAATCTTCTTGTACATTTGGCTTATTCGATGCATCAAGTGCAATAGATGCAAATACAGTTCTCCGAACGAAATTCGTTGACAATCGAGCGTGACAGATATATTGCGCAGCTGAAAAATATCGCGATTGTCAATGGAGAAACGATAAATACGTCGCGAATCGGCTGTTCTCTCCGTCTGTCAAAAGTTACGGAGAACTTGCGGGATTGTCAAAATGGTCGATGATCCGGGTCACTGGGTTTGGCACCGGCACCTCGGCAACGGTGCCTTCGGCGTCGTTCAACTTTGGAGGAACGATTGCACCGATGAATTTATCGGCAAGTTGACATTTTCGCGAATTAAATCCATTATTTTCTTATCGTGTTATAACAGTATATAAATATTATTACTTATGTTAATGAACGTCTTTTTTCCTAGCCATAAAAAAATGTAAGAACGACAACGAACGATTGACACAAAGACAAAAAGAAAGGTGGATCAACGAAGTTCAGACAATGAACTCTATTCGCCATCCCAACATTGTAGCAACCAGAAGTGTTCCCGCGCAACTGAGCAAGCTGCAAGATCCGCTGCCTGTGCTTTGCATGGAATTTTGCACTCGTGGCGACCTGAGAAGCGTAAATTATTTTTATTGTTTCTTTTTTTTTTACCTTACTCCTGAACCAATTCAACAATAATATTAACAAAAAATTCACAAAAATTAAGTGACATTTATTATTATTATTATTTTTGAAGATTCTGAATCGGAGCTCCAACTGCTGTGGCATTCAGGAACAGGAAGCCTTCAGGATAATGCTCGACGTTGCATCCGCTGTGGAATATCTCCATTCTAGAAATTTTACACACAGGGACCTGAAACCTGAGAATATTGTTGCTCAGAGTTACAATGATCAAGTGATTGAGCTAAAAACAAGCTATTGATTAAGTTTTAAAGAATTTCAGAAAAAAAAACAATTTTTCTGCATTTCTAGGTGATATATAAAATTACGGATCTCGGATATGTTTGCGAATTAGGCGAAGATACGGTATCTCATTCGGTAGTAGGCACTCTTACTTATTTGGCACCAGAGCTCCTCTGGAAATCCGGCTACACATGCTCTGTTGATTATTGGAGTCTTGGAATCATGTTTTACGAAATCATTACCGGCAACAGACCATTCTTTCCAGACATGCAGGTCACTGCCAACTGGTATAACACTCCTCAATGCAGTTTTTGTATTTGAAAAAAATTAGACTCTAAAATTTATATTTTTTATGTGTCGACCTCGATTTAAAGGGTCGAACAGATAAAGACGAAAACGGACGAACAAATATGCACGCGCGAAAAAGAGGACCAGGAGATTTTCAGCGAAGAGATCGCAAAGCCGACAACCATCTCCGAGTAAGAAAGAAAAATTGCAATTCGCTGTCCATGAGGTAAAAAGCTTCCAATTTCTTTAATTAAAAAATTTTGCAGTTGTATGAGCGATGAAATGACCGCGTGGTTCAGAATAGCGCTCAAATGGGATCCCAAGACTCGAGGGAAGGTGAAAAATGACACTGGCGTCGATGAATTGGTGATATTTGATCGTCTGAAACGCTTAAAATTAACAAGGGTACATTTCAAACATTAAAAAATCAGATCTTTAAAAAAAACTTGAATCGGTATACGGTTCAAGATTGATTTTTTTTTGTTTGATGTACAGATTATTTACGTTTTCGTCGTGTCGCTTTATCGGAAAGATTCCTACGCCGTTAGCCTCGACATAACAGTCGATGAATTGCAAAATCTGATCTGGCAGAAAACCGGAATCGAAGTGAGCCAACAAATTCTCAGCGACTTCAAGAGCAATATTTTGAACAATCCTTCCTCCTTGCTCTACGATTGCATTGAAGTACATACGAAAACTGTTACGATTTCTAATTGCGCGATTTTATCATGCCGCCAATAAAAAGGATAGAATTTTCATTCCAGGATTCGCGCTTGATCCTGTGCCAAAAAGACGGTATTTACGTAAAGGATGTTCCGTCACCGAAAATGTCGCCACCGCTGCAGCGAATGTTGACCTCGGGTAAAAAACTTCTCCGACAAGTCGTTCTGAAAAGATACTACAGCGCCGTCGTCTTCTTCATCAGTCAAGAACTCGAGCTTTTCCATTCATATATTATTGCTTTGAGCGTCAGTATGTAAGCGTTCGCAAATATTTTTATAAAAATTATATATGGAAATTTATATTTGTGATAATATTTAAAGAACATTTTGATGTTAATTTATCAAAAACTTTTGCAGTGATTTGAGCTTCATATCAGTGACAAATCTCAAGGAAATTGCAAAATCTCTGAGCGATAGTTCTGAAGGACTTTCGCATAAACTCGGAACATTGAAAGAATCACCCGAGTATCAAAAATTCGGAAGCGAATTAAAAACTTCGATGAACGCAACGATATCAAAGACTCAAAACCTTATCGATGGCATGGAAAAACTTTCTTCAAACATCGTTGACCTTACCAGGCAGATCGAACAATTGAAACATTTTTCCAACATTGATTGGCTGGAATCATGGAGAAGCAAGTAAGCCTAGAAAATTCGCTGGATACCTTTTTTGGCAATCACGAGAAATAAAAATTGAAAACGTATTTTTTTTTACAGACACGAACTAGCGACGAAAAATCTGGAGAAGATTACAAAAGTCGATCATATGCAGCCGAGTTTTCCTACAGAAATGATTAAAATTTTGTTCGAAGCTCTCAAACTGCAACAGGAACAATTGCAATCACAAAAAATCAGACTATTCATCAAGTAAATAATTTTATATCCTATGATGATGATTGGGAGAAATATTGACGATAAATTTTTTGTAATGTTGGTGATGTATTTAAAAAATTCCGATCTTCTGTTTCAAGGCAAATTAGTGAATTTAATGAAAAGATGATACAAATACGAGTAGCCTTAATGTCTTTCGAAAGCCTTATCGATCGATATCGTGAAACTTATATAGAAATTGTGACGAAAGGAACCGAAGAGATAAGGCAACAAGAGAGTATTTGTGTACCTCAACTAAGTTTCACAAATTCGACGGATGCTATGATATATGATAATATATTTTTAAGCAACATGTAAGCAAATCAAGTACAAAGATTTTAATATTATTATTATTATTATTTTACAATTTTTATCAAATTTTGTTTCTAATCAATAATTCATTTTCTTTCAGGATCAAATCTTTGACCGAAGAAGATATGGCGGATTTGGAAATTTAGCATTCCAAGATGAAAAGGAATTGTATACATATAAAATATTATTCTCTTTGTTGACAATATCAATGTTTTATTGCAAATTTGTATGAAAATTTAATATATCGAAATATAAAAGACATTATATGTATAACTCAACACATTTGTGCTTATAAAAAAAAAAGTTTAAAAATTACGTGGAACGTAATGACGAACTCCCCATTTTATATTTCCTTGCTTGTCGGTTTTAACATAAGTATAAACCGGTCCTTTCCCGCGATTCCTCAATTTTTTTGCAGTAGCTAAAAATAAATAGTAAAAAGGTATAAATTAATCGATTACAATAAATAATGATATAACTTTTGTAGCGAAAACTCACGAAAGGCTTTTGTTACAGTCGAGAGACATTGCAGGAAAAACAAGAGGGTAAATATATGACAAGCCTAAAATAAAAAAAATTGATTTTAAAATATTGAATGAATTTACGTCGAAAAATTTAATTCGTTTTAAACTTACCATCCGAAGAATTCGCATGATCGTCGTTCTTCTTCGAGTATTGTGCACCAATTGTAGACAATCGAGGCAAATTGAACACTCGATATTGAGATTGTAAAGAATTTAAAAAAGCAAGAGAACGCAGTCGTCACGCTTTCCAATCATTTATAAGAAAGTATTAGGTTCTTTGAACGTCACCGAGTTTAAACGTATAGACAATTCCATTTTTATTACAAAGAGTTGTGCACATGTACTCCCTAAATGTCCATTATTCGAGTAACAATGTTAAAATAAATATCATATTTGTATATTCCATTTTTTTTCGTCTTTTGTTTTATTTAATTCACTACTCGCCCATTTTCACTCTCACCATCGAGGAATCTCGTCTCACAATGCACTTCGTGCTCACATATCTTATTCAACGTATCCCATTATTAAACGTCCATGTCTGGATAAACACAAACTCCGGAAAGAGCTTTTCGGTCATTTAAAATTTACACACTTTGTTGTCAGCCTCAACGAGTCACAGAGTTTCATTTCGTTTATGAAGATTCTAGCACGGTTTTAAGTACAAAAAGGATGGGAAGGGGAAGAATGAAACGATTGTGGAGGAAGAACGAGGGCCGATTCAAGGAAATGGAATAGAAACGAAAAGAGTGACGCGAGTGTGTACGGTTTCTTTTTTGGTCTTCACAAATATCTTAGGACGTCGCGTTGTAATCTCTCTATCTTTCGTCAGCGTCGTTATTCGTTGTCGCTGATATCCTCGTCAGTCGTGTATTCGGAGTATTCGTCCACCGCGTCGGCGTCTTCGGCAGTTTCTTCGTCGGAAATATCCCATTGTGGGTGATCGGTTTGTACTTCGAATGCTTCTTTCACGTCGAGCTGTTAAAAATAATTTTTCATTCAGTTAAACCAAATAATAGTAAGATCAACGGGGTATTCACGATTCGACTATTTTGCACGACGTACCTTGATATCCTTGGCTTGATCGAATCCAAAATACGAATCGCTGCGCAAGCAGACGGTGAAAGTGTAGACACCGGGCCAGATGGGTGCCGTGAATCGTAATCGAAAGACACCGGTGTTTACCAGAGAAGTAATGTGCATCGGAGCTGTCAGCAACGTTTGTGACTTTCTGTCGCAAATATAAATCCACCAGCATTCTTGCTTCACGTCGGGAAACAGAGGACAGTGAACGACGTGCGAGCCGTTGCGTTTGACATCTGAGATTTTCGAAGGCCCTTCGGTCTTATCTATTCGCCGTTGGAATCTTTAGAAAAAAAAAACAATAATTTGTTATTATTCCCTTCAGCCCAGCAAGCCGACATATTTTTTGAAACAAACTCACTTTGCAAAGTCAAAGTCATCGTCGGCACTCCGTTCCTTCTTCTCGTTCGAACTGTCCTCGTCTTCGCTTCTGTCGCTGTCGGCCTCGCTGTCGCTGCCAGCCGAAGCTTTTTCTTTGGTAAACTCCTCCGTTTTCTCGTCTTTCTTTCCCGCTTTCGGCGTGTCCTCCTGCTGACCCTTGGTCGTCGCAGCATTCTTGCCCGTCGGTAATTTTTTATTCAGTTTCTTCTTGTGGGTCTTTTTAACGCCTTTCTTCTGTTTCAGCCACGCGGGTTTCTTCTCCATGCTCTTATCCGTATTATTTTGTTCCTCCGCTGGCTCGACGTTATTCGTTTCGCCGTCACCGCCATTGGGTGTCTCTTCGTCTATCGACTGTGTTTGATCGTAGCCGAATAAATGTTTCATATCCCTGCGATTCAGCAACACCGTCACCGTTACAGTCGCTCCTACCGTGAAAACTTTCGAGTTTGTCTCATCCAGTACTGAAAACAGTATATGTTCAATGTTCATTTTAATTTATATGTTTAATTCTATTTTTTATTATTATCACTATAGATTAAACATTTTTTCTAATTATTCAGTACAAACCTTGTGAAGTTACACTGAAATTGACGAAAGGCATGTTTCCCAACACCTTCATAACGTCCTCGTACTGATCGTCCGACAAATTACGTAAAATTTGTCGTCTCTCGTCAGCTTTGAGTTGTGCGAACTGCTGTAGACTCTTGATTTTACGTTTCTTCGCGAGGAAATATTTTAGATGTTCTTCCTCAATGTGTGGCAACTGAAGAAACGGATTCTTAAATTCCCAAAAGCCCTGCACTATCATCGAGCTCAATTTCATGCAATTTTCAATTGCTTGAATTCGCAAAAGCTTTGGTACTAAAAAAAAAAGGTTCAATCAGCATTTGTTCATAGTTAGCCTCTCGGGCACAATATTGATTATAAACTCACTTCGATTAGCGTAAGCCATGATGATTAATTGATTGACGCAAACGATCATCTCTTGAATGAGATACGGACATTTTTTTACGATGTATTGCCTATCCTTTTCGAGTGTCTCCGGATTTAAGGGTATCCTCGATAAATGAGCATGAATTATAGCACGCGCTTTTATCGAGTACATATTGCACAGCAGAGGCTCCTTGTTCTTCTCACCTAAGTTGCTAATTTTCTTTATAAGCTGAAAGATCGAAGATACGATATTGAGCTTCGTCCTATAAACTTAATTACAAGTACGTTCATGACCTACCGAAGGAACTTCTTCGTTGTCTGTTGGCCTTTCAATAATTTCCGCGTTATAGCGCTTGGAAAACTCCCACGAAGCTGCCAGAATCATAATCACACGTTTCACCGACGTTGACGTCGATTCGCTGAAAACGCCGTAATACATTCGCGTTGTCACTATCAAAACCTAAAGAAAGAATAATCATGTAATAACGAATATTTTAAAATATAAAATATACATTCCTTTACGAGTAAATCGTAGAAGAGAAAAAAAAACATTGAAAAATTTATTTACCTGATCGCCAGTGTATCGGATACTTCTGTACCACCACGTACCGACGACAGTAGGCAGTGCAATCATAAATACGAGCGCATACAAGCCTAGAACCCAGACGGAATTTTCCTTCTCGACAATCCAGGATGGCAGCGCTATGCCGAAACTCATAGCGCCAGGACCATCGGGATTTCCATACCTTTCCCAGTTTTGGCGAGCTTCATCGTCCGTGAGCGCCTTGTAAGCTAGAAAAAATAATAAAAAATTAACATTATCTCTTGAGTACACATTTTGTTTTTATTTTACGATAAATTTCCTAGTTTTTTAAATGCAAGTTTAAACAATTCAATAAATTGTATTATGCCCTCGTTCTAGAAAGTAATCAAGTGCGAATTACTGTCAATACTTTTGCCAACACTAGACAAATAAATCAGTATTAGATCGACGAAACTACTTCAAGTTCCATTACAAAACGTGTTATTTTGAAATCAACTGTTCCTCATAACAGGCTTCCTAATGGTGTTGAAATTTCTACAAAATACATTGATAATGGTATCTCCCGTTTCCAATAGATAAACTTTTGGTATTTCAACTAAACTATCTTAATTTCTCATTAGTGCTTTTTTACCTTTAGTTAATTTCATGAATATTTTTTCATTTCCAGTCTCCTTTCTATCCGGATGATAAATAAGGGAAAGCTTTCTGTAGGCTTTTTTAACTTCTGCTGCAGATGCTGTCTGTAAAAAAGTGTAATTTTTTTTCTTTTTCTTTGCATTGGGGCATTTTTTCATTCTATTTCATGGATTTTTACTCACAGATGATACACCCAAGATCTCAAAGGGATCAAAGTTTGCAGTCTCTGTGTCATATTGAGATACTTTGTAGGCCAAAAGTATGAGTGCTGCCCATCCAAAAATAATGAGTAGTTTTCTGTAACATTATTTATCAATTAATTATTTTCAAGCATACAACATATGCTCTAGAGAATGAAATCAGTTTCTAAAGTATATATTTAAATATTAAAGTGACATAATGAAAAATAATACTTTGACACTTGTAATCATTAATCATGATTCATGCTGGTTGTTTTTATCAGAATGCTATAATTAATATTCAGAAAAATCTGAAAAAAATCACAAGTCCTCTTTAAGCTCTTAACAAAATAAAAACAAGTATCATCAATAATTTTATGCAAAATTTCAACATATGCCTGAGACAAGAAACTTTTTTGGCAGGCATAAATGACCCGATGTTAGCATTTACAAATTAATTTTATTCTTACTTAATAAAAGCTCTGGTCTCTTTCAGTGGATCATTCTGCGCCAATATTATTTTTTTCTTCTTGCAACCGTCGCAGTGACACTCCCTCGCAGCTTCCTCTGGGTCTGGAAAAATAAAAATTACAATGAACTAAGAATAAATTTGCAGTAAATTCTTCAAGCAAAAGCAATGACAGGATGTACTTTTGGAGGGAAATTTAATTTTGTGTATACACTTTATTCAAGACGTTTGTGTAAAAAAGAATATTGAATAAATAACAGAAAACGTAGCAGACGATACGCGAAGATGATCGAAAAAAGCGATGACTAATCTATTTTTGAATTTCGTGTAGAGAATCGAGGAAGATTTCATCTGGGAAATTCGAGGTGACAGGATTCATGATCGCGAACCGTATTTAATTCAATAAGAGCGTGAGCACTCGGATAACGGTATATTTTGTACGCGTGGCCGATGACGAGGAAAAAAAGGCGACTCGCTTGCACGAGGAAAGTGGAAAAAGCTGGCATGTTTCGGTAAAAAAGGTACTAACCTGGCTTGGAACAACGTGGCCACAGATAGTACGTTCCGGGTATGAGGATGAGCGCGAGAAATGACAATAGGAAGTAAAAAAAGGTTCCGCCGCTCTCGTCATACTGAAACTTTTGACCGCTCATTATCTCGTCTTTTCTCTTCTTCTGCTAATGCTTATCGTACACTCGTATTTATTGCTCGTGCTGCTCATTAATTCTGTTCTGTGATTTTTTTTCTTATTTTCACACAAACGCACACCGGGGCCGCGTCTTTTATTTTTTCTGCCGTTTAGTGGTCGCGGCTCGGGACTTGCCACGATTCTTTCGATTCGTCTCTCGCACGCTCTCTCGTTGTATATTCTCTCTACAAGTGCATCAAATTCAAAATTTCACTGGAGATCTTCGTATATTTCGATTATTGTTCTCTCGAAGATTCTTTGTGTCTCTTAACTTTCATAAATATAATGCTTGTTGTTACACACGACTGTACGTTTATTTGGCTTTTTTTTGCGCACATGTACATGGATTTATTCATTTGAGGCGAACATTTGAGAAGAAACCGGGACTGACTGCTCCCGAATCAAGGAACGAACGAACGAGACTACACACAACGACATCGACACGACACGACGAGAAGAAAAAAAGAGAACTCAGGCGTTCACTCGAGATTCCCCCACCGACGCTAACTCCCGATGCTTCTCGTCGCGTGTAACGTTTGCGACGACGACGTGTATACCGATGCAAAAGCCTCGACCGTACACCAAGAACATTGAAATCGCCAACTCAGCAACTCCGTTTCGATTGAATCTCGCGCAATCCCTTTTTTTCCCATTTCTCGCAATTACAATTACTGTTTTTCATTCAAATGAATTCAACCTGAGGTTACCCCGATTTTTTCCCCCGAAGTGTTTTTTCTATATAAAAAATCTTTGATTGAGACAAGAGTTATCAACCATCGGATACAACAGAACCTGCGTTGCCGGCAAGGATGTCTATCTTATCAACGTCTGTTAAGGCATTTTTTTTATTTTTTCAAAATTTAAAATTACGAAATCTCTCTTCATGTTCGTTTCTCGAATATGACTCTTCAAAATGCTCATTGCGGCGAGAGCCGGTATTCTGCTTTAATTGAGATTCATGAATATGTCATTGAAGCGAAACGTTTGCTTGGCATGTGAAGAAAATATGGTACAATTAAATAATTCGTGACACAACAGAGAGGGTACGAAAAACCCCCTCCTGCGAAACACTCACGTGTGTGTACCACCTGCCACAGCAACCAGTCCTTTTTACATGACAAAACAAAACGCAGACTCCGCTATCCTGGCAGTCTCCTGCGAAACTCGCAACAAAATAATTTCTTCGAAACAGGCAATCATAAAACATAATCAAAATAATAAAATTAAATAATAAAATAATAAAATACAATTCTATAAGATAAGATAGTGGGAAAAAAGCGAATTTTGAATTTTTAAACTAAATAAAAATTTCTTTATGCACGAAACGCGCTCAGCCATCTACAAAATGCTCAAAAATTCAGCTCATCAAGAACGTCAGGTAAACGGCCAGAATATACAATAACTTTGGAAAACTTTGATATCATTTTCTACGGTGAAAAAAAAACATTTATTTACGTAAGAGACGAGTTATACAATGCAGTGATGAGGCGTTTCTCGTATGTTCTTCATGAAAAGTTTCTGTAGAAAAAAAATTATTGTTTTTTTTTACATTATTTATTAACGCGTTTTCCTCGTAGATAAATCACTGGCCACCACCGTTTACCTCGGAAGTGACACCCTACCATGAGCAGAATGACTTCAACGAGCTCGTACGACGCGGATGCTCGAAAAATTGTTGGTCTCCGAGAATATCGAAAGTCATAGTTCTTGGCGACGTCGCTGTCGGCAAGACGTCGCTGGTCAACCGGTAAGGCGGATTGTCAAAAAAACAACAACGCAAAACAAACAATTCGCCGTTGATTTCTGCAGACGATTTTTTTTCACAGATTCTGTCACAAATCGTTCGACAACAATTACAAAGCGACGATCGGCGTGGACTTCGAGGTCGAGAGATTCGACGTTCTTGGATCACCTTTCAATTTACAAATGTATTTGAAAAAAAAAAAAGAAAAAAAAACAAAATGGATTCTCAAAAACTTTCATACGTAGAAAATTTGTTTATTTTCATTTATTTTTATATCAGATGGGATACGGCGGGACAGGAGAGATTCAAGTGCATCGCAGCTTCCTATTATCGCGGCGCTCACGTGATCATGATCGTCTTCGATCTCGGGAGCCTGATGTCGTTGTCACACTGCCATCAGTGGCTCGCCGAGGCCAGCCGGTGCAACAACGCTGGCCAATATCTTGTTTTTCTCGTTGGCACGAAACGAGATCTATTGGTAAAAATTATTCCACGCTTCTACATTTATTGTGACTTTTATTCTTACTTTGATGACTCCATACTTGTTTTGGTTTTTTTGTTGTTGTTGTTTATATTTGCTCACGTTCGTATAGTCTAACCAAGTTTACGAGGTGATCGAGAAAAGAGCAAATGCCGTCGCGAAAACTCTCAAGGCCGAGTATTGGGCCGTATCGGCAAAATCGGGAGACGGGGTCGATCAACTTTTCGCCCGAGTCGCCGCTCTGTCATTCGACAACAGCGTGCGCAGAGAAATCTCGAGTCTCCGGGATCGCGACACGCTGACCCTTGGCTCCGATCTCACGAGTAATTTCTTTCTATTTTTCTTTCATATCCAAAACGTCCAAGTACATACTCTAAAAATTTATTTCTTTCAGTTTTAACAAAGAAGAACAAGGAAATCGAAGTGCGAGATAAAAAACAATTATTCAAATGGACTTTCTGCACAATATTGTAAATAAAAAAAATAATTACGCATAGTGTTTTATGTATTAAAAATAATGCTTTTTGAAATAAATTTTTTTCAAGTTCATACTTCTTTTCCCGGATAAATTCAAATAAATTAAGAGGTTACTAGCGCCATCTATCGACATCTTGAAATCAGTCTCGCAGTTCCGGCAGAACGCTCGTTGAGCTCTTTTCCGGTTTGGAATCTCGAAAGGTTATAACCGAGCGTGAGTACTCCGATAAAGTGAAAATAATCATTTTCGTAACAGCATAAACGCGTATTCATTGAAAAAATAATTAACGTTGCAGAATATCCTTAAACAATGGAGAACGAGGCTGGAGAATTCGTCGACCTTTACTGGCCGAGAAAGTGGTGAGTTTGTCAAGTACACGTGCACGATTGACACACGTTATTTTAGTACGATCTTTACGAAAGTTGAAGCGTTAAATGAATTTTTATTAGACAAAAGTCGATCAAGCATCATTAAAGATTTGATTCACGGTCAATTTATGACTTTGCTCACAATTTGTTGACAAACTTTTTGAGGTTATGTTCACGTTCCGCAATGTAAGTTACCTCATGATTATCGTTCATTTTTCCAGCTCGTCGAGCAATCGCATTATTCATGCGAAAGATCACGCTTCGATCCAACTGACGATCGCCGATGTGGATCCGTCTACAGGAAGGATGACGGACACGCACAAGATGTATGCTATTTGCGGTGCCATTCGTCGTATGGTAAGTGAAATAAACAAACATTCATTTTTAAACAAATTAACTCACATTCTATAAACAACTTATCAAAACTCTTTTGCTTAAAAATAAATGTAACAAGTTTGATTAATTATTGAAATATTTGTTATCAGGGCGAATCGGACGACTGCATTGTGCGTCTTGGAAAGAAAGACAACATTTTGGCAAAGAACTACTAAGGTCCCGTCTTGTAATAATTCTTAATAAAATCTTAAGAAAAAATCTATTGGTATTTTTTATTTTAAAAACTTGATAATTTTAAAAAAGAAAAAAACAATCTGTAATCGTAACTTTTCATGTATAATAGCGAGATATATATATATACAGGTATAATACATATTAATATGATATCTTGCAAAATTATCTTACGGTTATAATTTTGAAGGCGATCATACATTCGTGAAAAATGAAAATTTGCTTTAATGCTACTTTTACAAAAATAAGAAGTATTTATAACAGTTGACACGATTACGTGCAGGCCATGTTTTCGAAAACTATTAAAAATCTTGAATGATTTTTGTTTGATGCTTGCTGTACGTTTTTCAAGTTTACGGGACGTTTATTGGATTATGTTATACGTGAATTACGGGGGTGTCCGCGAGCGAATGGACTCGATTGAAGCGACGATTCCTCAGCGCCGCTATCGACTCGATGAGATTCTCACGTTTACTGAAAAATTCCGTGATCGCCGGACCCGTAAGAGCCGACGCTAAAAATTGTTCAACGTTTATAGACCAATCAGGATCGGTGGGAGGACCTGTCGAGGATGTCGATGGATTTCCATTGCGGTCGGGCGACTAGAATTTTTAAGATATTGTTTATCTATTTTTCTCTATACTTGAAAAAAAGTAACAAAAATTACCGTTTCCGGTGTCTTGGCATTTGGTACATCCCCAGCACCGAGGAGCAACAAACTGTCCTCAGATTCTTCACGATCGACATAAAAACGTTTCCCGACGTCGCCAAGCTGGAGCAACAAAGTTCCTGCGAAGGCAAATATGAAATAAATAAGATTTACCAGAGTTCGAATTCTATATTGGGGAAGCAGCCCCCGTTCGACAATCTAAATAAAAATTCGTAGAATAATTTTTTTTAATTTACCTATAGAGGCGATACTGTGATAAACTTCTTGATCTTCGGGTTGTGCTGGAAACATATCGTACAACGTCTTCCAGAGCGCAATGAAGTGACGTTGCGTCATTTTTGGAACAATTTTCAGATCAAGGGGGCTGTCTTTGGATTCGAGCATCGAACGGAGGCTTCCCATGCTCTGAATCTCCCAGGATTGATCGGTAGCCTCGTCAGCAGCCGCTATCCCTTGCTGACTGTTTAGACTCGTCGATCGTGATATCGATCGATAATTTGTCGATTCGTCGGCGATGTTTCCTATGGAGAGGTCCAGAGAAGCGACGCTTTGTTCCATCGTGTCGAAGAAATCTGTAGCTTCGGCTGCCACTTCAGCACCATCGGCTTTAAAAAATTCACATCGAATAGACAAGAGCTTAAAAATGTAAAACATCAGAATTCGAAGCTGTCAAGCGAAAATTACCGGAATGCGTTGGCGAATCAAAGTCCACCGGTGTTAATAACGGGGGTAAGTGCAACGTGTACAAGAGTTTCAAACGCTGTGTCAAATCCGCGGTCGCGGTCATACCGATCGCTTGTACAAGCTCTCGGAAATTTAAGAGGCCATCGCGATTGCGATCCATTAACTAGATTTCATCAAAATCGCAAAATTCAACCAAAATATCGTTAAAACATGACAAATAATAATAAGCGATGACAAACAAAAAGTTAC
This sequence comes from Cremastinae sp. A BG-2022a, assembly GCA_030522545.1. Lineage (NCBI taxonomy): Eukaryota > Metazoa > Arthropoda > Insecta > Hymenoptera > Ichneumonidae > Cremastinae sp. A BG-2022a. Next base: position 65,299 of record JAPYYW010000613.1, read on the forward strand.
CCTGAATAATCGAGCTGCCAAAGACTCGGCTTGTGTGCATTTCCCCCAAGGCGAGAGACCACCGAACAAGATCCTAAATAATTCAAAATCGATTTTATATGCCTCGTAAGTCGGCTGCGTAGGATCATAACGTTCGCCATCGGGTTTGCGTTGACTCATTAATTCCTCCCTAACGAGACTCAATAATTCCTGAAATGTGTAATATTATAAGCATACTATCGAAAATAAATCATAAATATTTGTAAACTTGTCCATATTATGTACTTGTAATTCTTCCATGTTCATATATTTGTCTCCGACGATACTACGCACGACGTTTTTCTCGATTCCGTCTTCCAATGTTTGTACAACGCGCAAACGATGCTTCAATCTGAGTCTCTCTATTCTGCCGATCGTCAAACTTCCGTACCTCGCGTACGCTTCGTAAATCAGAGTTTGGACAGAAATACTCTAGAATTTTTCAATCAACGTGACCAATCGATGACTTTGATAATCGTCGACAAATGTTTATCGAATAAAAAAGTACCCGGGGAGGTGAAGCCGCGTCGACGGGTTTCGGTAAAATGGTTCCCTCGTCATTGAACACGCCACCGAGGTAATCCGTAAGCAATTGCATCGCTTCGCCGTCGTCCCGACAATTGAGTAACTTCTCCTGATTCCATTCCAGCACCGTCAATGCAATCTGTAGAAAAGCGTCAATCGAGACAATTCTTACGAATCTGTGAAAGATTATCGAGAGGAAAAGTACGAAAAATTAAACGTACTTGGAAAATAACTTTGGCACCATCGTAAAAGAAACAATCCATGATATTGACCGCGCTCCCAGTGGGCATCACGCTGAGGAAGATCGTGAGGAACCAGGAGAGCGAGATGATCCTGATGACACCGAGTTCGCCCAACTTGGCATGCAAACTCGGTAAATGCTCGGCAGCCAATTCCTCGAGTAAACCCTGATCGACCAGAGCTCCGACGACCCGGCGATCGTAGTAATCGGGCAATAGTGATTCGCACACGTTGCACAGTTGCCAGAACGCAGACTCCTCAGAGCAATATATGAGAAGGACCGAAGCTACAATGTTCATCGCTTGGCAATAACCTTGAAATAAAAATGTCCTCAATATATATTTATTTTTCACATGCTAATTACGATTTTCACCAAATTTTAAGAGGAAAGCCTGGATTATTGAGTGAAAAACGACATATTTTTCTTCACGTTTTATCGTTTTAGAATAATTTCAAAAATATTCTCAAAGTTGATGGAGATACAAGAGCTGTGATAAAATTTTACCAATTTGAGGATTTCTCAGGGCGTAAGCTGAGAGAACCCGTCTGAGAGCGCTAATTCCCGTATCCGATTGAAAAGCCGGATGTTCCGGAAGTGAACGATGAAGATCTCTCTCTATCTCATCGTTTGCCTGACAAGATTTGCCCAGTGCTTGGTCAACCAAAGACTTGTACAGACCAGGATTCACAGCCATCTCGTTGATTGCACCTAGAAAAAAAAATTTTTCTTTTTGTTTCTGGTTTAAGATAAGGAGAAAATTTTTTTAAGAAAATCAATGTGTACCGGAAAAAGTGAGCCAAACTTCTCCTCGAAGTGTCTGCGGTACGCCTTGAATAACGAGTTTTGCCGTTTCCGTCGTCCTGTAAATCGTGATTCCTCTTCCATACTCGGCGAAATGTAATTCCCATTGTTTTTCCTTGGCCTCTTGTTTTACAGTGGCCTCCGGGCCGAGGGAAGCTTTAAAAAGTGACATTAACGCCGGCTGAGGCGACCACACGGGCTTTTCCGAGTTTTCGGCATACTCGATAATCGCCGAAGCGCTGAAAACACCATGAAGTTTATTAAACGATTTTCCCATGAAATAATCAATAAATCATTTGTCTCGCTGTATCAAGCGTACATTGGAACCAGTTTCGTCTTTGCCAGGAGCTCCGAAATTTTTTGTACGACGAAATCACGATCCTGGATCTGTGCGAAGAGAAAGGACGATCTCGAGGTCGTGACGAGTATGGATTTGTCCGTGAGCGCGTTCGAGGACTGATTCTCAACCGCCTCTGCGAGTTTCACTTCCCGTAGAGGAATCACGAGACTAACCATTTGTCTTACCTGTTCAAACGATCGAGATAATTTTTTTTCATATTATGAATTTTGTTGTAAAATATCAGAGATGTTTTTCAAAATACTCACTCGACTCTCAAAACACATGTAATTTTGGGACAGGAATATTTTTCCCCAGACATGACGCTTGTTGTAAGGAGTCCACAGAGTCGCGTCTATGCTTCCATCCAATTTTTCGGTTGCCGGGAGTCTGAATTGTATCCTATAAGCCTCGGAGTGCGCTCTCGCATCCAGGTCTCGTTTGAGAAAGGATGGTTTTTTCGGTACATTTTTGCTGAAGCGAACAAATTGTTCGAAAAACTACCAACTCGGGAAAAAAATAAATTATTCTTCGCGAGTAACTCACCTCAGTTTATTGAGAAGCTCACGGTCTTCGTTGAATCCACTTTTTTCATCGATGAGCCTGTGAATACAAATTCATGTTATTTTCAAACGAAAAAATAAGACGTGAATGTACGTACGGGCGACAGGGTTTTTGGAAAAATTACACAGCAATCACCGTTTCATGGCGAGATTTGTGAGTTGCTCCATCAATGAATACGTGTCAGATTTATGAAGAAACATTGAGAAGTAATGCTGAAAGGAAATAAAAATTTGTGATTTTTTTTCGGGCTTTCTCAATTCAGTGACTGAAAAGAAATCAAGGTTTCTATACCTGTTTATTATCACGTGTCATGATGCGAATACTATCAGGAAAGAGAATTGAATTCGTCTTGTCGAGTTCGACGATGTCGGCCCATCTTATCACCAATTTTGTTTCTCTCGCGAGAATGTAAGCGTAAAAACACATGTGATTGACAGACAGGTAGAGCCATCCTTGTCTCGGTAGTCGTGACTTCCAGTAACTGAAAAATAAAATTTCAGCTGCGCTTATTTTTTTTTTTACGTGAAATTTCGCTTGAATAAAAAGCGGATATACGAGAAAACAGTACCTGCACGAGTAGTAATTCACGAGTTTATCTTCACTTTGCAAATTGAACAGTTGATGAAATTTGAAAGAAACAGTCTTAAAAGATTGTGGGTCTTCCTCTGTGATAAAAAAATTGATAAATTAAGAAAATATTAAATGCTACACAAAAAAATATTTCTCAATTCGTAATACCTTCAGCAAATTGACAATCCGGTACATTATTTGCTATGATTGATTGTATTTTGCAGAAAACAAATTCAGTTATCTCCTCTTCTGTGTCAAAGGATTTTAAAGTGTCCATTAAGTTTGCATGCAGCCATTTCCAGTCATTGAGAATTTCCTCATAAGTCAGAGAACAGGAGATTGCTTTTGGGACAAAACAAAAAATATTACAACAGTGATACTTTTTTCTCTCTGCAAAAGATTTTTTCAGTTTCTACAGAGCATTTTATTCCCAGCTTTTCTGTCATTACCCCAGTAAACTTCGGAGGACGGTGTCTGATGAAGAATTCTAAACGGCGGTGGCTTAGTATCAAAAACACTGTCCAAGGTACCAACCAAAATGGAGCCCAGGCCACCAGTCTTTCCATGTCCCTTGCGCCGTTGCAAAACAAAGTACACCGTCGACTGTTCCGTGACCCTATCGCAAAAGAACAATCATCTACTCAGAATCTAAAAAAATACTGTAAATTTAACAAGAAATAGAAATAAATTCGAAAGTAAAGATACGATAAATAAAGACGATAAGCGAGATCTAAATAAAAGTGAAAACAAGCGAAATTATCGAAACTGATAAATATTTCCAAGAGTCAACAAAACGACATCAGCTGATTGATTGACAGCTCTTCAATTGTCGTTTTTCTCGCTAAACGCGGAGAAGTCCGTTCTGAGATATTCGTGATAATAAAACTGACAGTTTTAGAGGATTTTTGCATTTTTACCAAAAAGCATTGGCCAGCAGAACTTCTTGTGGTTTTATCCACATAATCGCAGTTCTATGTTGTTGGTCCGGTACATATGGGCGCACTTGACGTGATGAGAGATCGAGTCTCGTCTTCTCTTTATCAAGTCGTTAAAACGTTGCTTTTGCCCGAGAAAAAGATCTCCGTTCCTTCTCGAACAAGTATCTTCCTCTCTCGCTCAATTGAGACTGTGCATCAAAAAATGCAAGTGCGAGGAACTCGATAAAAGAATACTATTGCTCGGTGGCCCGCCTCGCGTTACATCGGAGACTCTCGTGCGTGGTGCGTGAATGTACATAACAGGGAGACTAGCACTGAAATGTAATAACACTGGAACGGCCCCCAAGTGGAAATATTTCTAGCCAGTTTTAAATGACCTTGAATGATCCCCACCACTTTTCGTACAGTCACGTACAAAATGTTTTCGCCCGTCGAAAATGAAGTACTCGGTTTTAACAACAGGCGACGCGATATTGTGTGGCGATTTAAGGAAATAATATTTCATAAGGTGAAGGTTATATTAAGACCTTTTATTGTTAAACTCGGAACAACGAATTATAGAAAGCGTTATCAAAACAAATCTTTTTAATAATAATAAAAGAACAAATTGACAAACGCGCTGCGTTGATGGTGATGAGATTTGAGAGAGTGCTCTTTTATCAACAGTAGATAAAAAACGATATGTGGACATCATGCAAGGAGGTGCAGACTCCACCATTAGACGCGATTGTACAAGCGATGCGCGCGCACCCTTGAGAGAAGGATACAATTATCTTTTGCAATGCGTGCAAAAGAGAAAGGGATTCCCCACTTATCTCCATCTTTCTCATACCTATTCATCCAAACGGATACGAGAAGGACAGGGAGCCACCAGTTAGCTATCTCTCTCGGCTAAAACAACTCCATAGGAAAGGCTGTTCCAGTGTTCCTATATATTTCACAGTGGAGACTAGTCTCCCTGCGTCGCTCGATCCCGCGTGTAGGAGTGACCGGAGAGCCAACTTCACGGAGGTGCGCCGGTGGTGGGGTGACGTCAGGACGCATGTTCCGTACTATCGAATATATTCGAATGACAGGTGGTGCGGCTTTGCTGTTTCTCGCTGTACCTCGTACCGGAGCGCCGAGTTTATGAACCGAGTGCCGTGTCCCGTCAAGTTTGTGCAATCGTTTGTCGTGTTATCAGTGTGACATATAACGTACTCGCGTGAGTTCGCGACCGTGACGAGCGAGAGGGAAAAAAACGCACGAGGAAAAAAGAGGCAACGACGAGCGTGCCCACGAGCGTGCGTGAAACCGAGAATTGTCCGGGAGGAAAACAAAAAAAAAAGAATCGCGAGAGCGGAGCAAATAATCCGGGGATACGCAATATACTGGTGTCATGATCGCGCGTCGTGTCCAACGACGTTGTCTGTAGTGCGTTCCTCGAGTCCTAAATGATGTATCGTACCGAGAATTCGTACGTCCTCCCTGAGAAGTTTGGCTCCGTAAAAAAAGGTGAATTTTTCCTATCTTTTCTCCGTTTCGTACCGGATTCCACGGGAATTCCAGCACCCCTCGTCATCACTCGAAAACCTCTCGTTTTCATCATTTTATCTCTATATCGTTGTTACACCGGCCTTCAACGTTTTTTTATTGTTTCAATCGTTTTTTTATCGCTCCTTTTCACGCGACTTCGCTGGACACGCGTTAATGCGCTCCAGATATGTACGAGCTCACCTCGCTCCCTCCCATCTCGACAGAATTCTCTTTATCTCTCTATTTTTTTTTTCTAATTTGTTATTCTTCGTGCTCACCGTGTCACCGCGAGACACTGCGGAAATTGACGCGAGCCTTGGAACAAAGGTTCGAATCTCGAGGCAGTAAAATTGCAAAACCTCGAGACAGATTTTCGTAAAAATTTGCACAGATTTTCTTGTATGTCTTATGAAAACGTGTGTCCAATTTTACAAATTTTTATCATCTAGAAGTCGATGGAAATCGTCGCTATTTCTAATCTTCTATAAAAGCCCATGTCAAAAATAGCTTTTTTTAGAATTAATATCTAAAATATCCATATGGTCGAGTATCTTTAAATTTTGCATACACTTTGACGCGATGCTAAAGAAAATTTGTGCTATTTTTGAACAAATTCTGTCAATAAATTTCAAGCGATGATTTTACATTCAGTCAGCACGTAAGGACACAATTTTGGATAGAATTTTTCGGTTTTGCCACCTTAAGGGGTTTCGATAGCCTTAGCGAAAATAAATGAAGTTTTACATGTTAAAAGTATAGGGAATCGAAATTCATTAAGAACACGATGAAAATTTGAAAGAACGTTCTTTGCCACTAAACAA
>JAPYYW010000614.1:0-46329 GCA_030522545.1 Cremastinae sp. A BG-2022a
TAAAAAAAATTGTATTCACGTATTTCATATGGAAGAATATTCTCTCCAAATTTGAACGAATTTTTATCATTTCGTTATATGTAGCCAACCTCCTTAAGGGAGCTGTCATGCTCCACCCTCCCCTACTATAATTGATAGTCAAACTAAGACTAAAAAAATGGTAAATTTTTTAGCAACAAAGCCAGAGTCTAAACTTTACAAATTTAACGTCAAGAAATAACTTTTTTTGGGATTGTCTGTCTTATACATCCTTATATAAAAATAAACCAAATGAGAGTATGTCATTTGACAATAGTACGTGCGTATCACTATAATATACCTTCTTAATTCAGTTTGTATAATAACAGAAGGGGGATTTGTCATTGATTATTGTATTAGAATGTGGAATGAGAGAGCAGGCAGTGGGGCAGAATGCTGAAGGAAGTCGGCTGCGACAGCAGAACACCCCCGCCGGGGGATGGGGCGGTCATCGGACGTCAGATCGCCACCGGGGAAGGAGTCGGGAATAACGACGGAGCCGGTCTTGGCTGCGGCGGATGCGGCAGGGAGATAGCAGAACGATGGTACCTCAGGGCCGCCGATCGTGCATGGCACAACGGCTGCTTGAGATGCTGCCATTGTCAGGTCCCCCTCGCCGCCGAGTTGACTTGTTTCGCACGAGATGGCAATATTTATTGCAAGGAGGATTACTATCGGTTCGTATACTCTTTACACGTCCACATATATATTACCTCGCCTCCGCGTCCTCTCCTCCCTGCGCTCTCCTTTTTCCCAATCGTTATTCGCCTTCGCTTTCGACTATCAAACCAGTCTCAAACTTTGAAATACTTTTTCTTTTTTTTTTTTAATACTCTTATTCATTGTTTTGTTTGAGGTAGAAGTCGCGCGACGGTCGATTCAAAAGTTTAACCCTATATACACGAGTAAAATATATGTGAAATCGTCGCTTGACATTTTTTGGAACAGAATTTTTTTTTATTTATATATGGATTTTTTAATGGTATCATGTTAAAATGTACACACATGCAAACATTTAAAAAGTTTTTCTTGTAAAAGGAAATCTAGATATTGAAATTGGAATTTTTAACATGGACTATCTTTTATACCATTTACTAAAAGTAGCCTTAAATTTATACATTTTTTAATATGACATTAAAAGTCCGTATAAATTTTCAATAAAATATGTGATTAGAAACATAATTCACGATTTAAAAATGTTATTAAAGGTGTGTAGAAAACACACTTTTAAAAATGGAATTTAATTATTTGATGGTTAAAAAATTCATTCATTTTTTTAATGAATAACACAGGTACACAAAAAAGTTGGTTGTGCGACGAATCAGACTATACTCTTCCGACATATTTTGAGCTGCTGAATCGATATTGGAAGTCAAAATTAAGATCCTGTGTTCCATTTTTTTGATAACTTCAAAAACATTGTTAAGGATGTCTTGCAAGTCAAGTTAAATACTTTTTACAATATTATTTTTAACATTTTAAGGGTCAAACTTTTAGGAATTAAGAGTTATTGTGGCGATCCAAAAAAGTATATTTAGTAATGTTAAAACTTTTATTAAAGTTGTTGTTTTAATTACGGTTAGGAAACCTGTCAATGCTTGGGGTATTACTATATAGAGTTCTGAGTAACGTTTTATTGTCATTTATCGTTAATAATTAATAAAAAAAGGTCCGTAACCTCAAATTTTTTCTTGTCCCGCATGTTTAAAAATGTTTAATTAAAATAATAAATAGTTTTTATAAAGAGTCACTCATGTGGAAGACAAATGCTTTTTGAAAGTAAAGGTACGGAACTGTGTTTTCGCATCTACTCAATGTTAAAAATCGAATTTTCAATCTCAAATATCTTCGTTAAAAAGTCGGGAAGGGCATATTTTTTTGTGCGCTTTTGTAGCTTTGAACTTTTTCTATCGTTTGATCCCAAAAACACGCATTTCTATCATGGTTGACTTTTTTGATAGACATCCTTAATACGCCATTATTCTCGTTTAGCGCCAACTAGATCGCTTTGGGAGGGTCCGCTGGCTTTATTATGCTTAAATATTCATATATTCATATAAGGTTAGAGGTATTAACACCGTAGGAACTAAAAAACGGATCCAAGACCGGTGGAATCCGTATATTTGGCGAAAGCTACGCAAAAAACGTATTTTGCTCTCATTTTTAAAAAGCCAACACGTTTCAAACGCTTTTGAGACTTATAAATCTGTAAATTCTTTGACCGACCTATTTTATACTTTCAAAAGCCGATATTACTCCACCAACGACACTCCAAAATAGATGGGACCGCTTGAAAACGTCTATCGCTTTTTGATATAACGTACTTGTTTTTCTTCAAAGGAACTATGTAAGGGATGTCTTTTTCGTTTTATTCCTTTTCTGGATATTTCTCTCTTCAACATCCAACAGAAATTGGCCATCATATTAATATCCCAACGTCCCTGATCAATGTTCCATTTCTTTGAGATCTTGATGGAAACGTTCTCCCTGTTCTTCACTGTGGGCGCCAAGGTTTTCAGGAAATGAATCCAGGTGAGAATGTAGAAAGTGCAATTTAAGATTCATCAAACAACCTTGTTTACCGTAGTTGATGACAATTTCCCTGACAATTTCTTCGTAATTCGGACTTTTATTGTTGCCTAAAAAGTTCTCAACGACATCTTTGAAACTGCTCCACGCGCCTCTCTCTGAGTTGTTCATTGTAGTGATGAATGCTTCATCTCTCAACATCTTTCTGATTTGTGGCCCATAGAAAATCCCCTCTTTTAACTTAGCATCCAATATGTTGGAGAATTGCTGTTGTAAATAAATGAAACAATATCCCTCCTTGTTCAAGGATTTCAAGAACTGCTTCATCAACCCAAGTTTATTATGCAAAGGGGGTAGCCAGATTCTATCGGGTTCTATTAAAAGTTCTTGGATGGTGTTGTGTGCTCCTGGATTTAGATTTGTTCTATTGGGCCATACTTTGTGGGTTTAATGGTTTTTCCGATCCCTGCTATCCCATAAATATAAGAAGCAGGGATTTTTCATAAAGCCGGACTGCTGGCCCAATATCATAGACAGTATTTTTAAATCGCCACAGATCTGCCACTTATGTTCAACATAATTGATCTTTTCTAGCATCTTCTGAATGTTCTCATAACTTTCTTTTAAAACCACTGAATGGGCTAGCGGTATCGGGGCATAAAAGTCGCCTATATGAAACAAAACCCCTTTGAGACTCAGCTTCGATATATCAAGGAACAGTCTTCTGCCTTATAAGATTGAGGTTTGAGTTCATTGATCAATCCTTCTACATCGTTGCAATATACTAGTTCTTCTTCCGAAGAGAAATATTCTCGAAACGTCTTCTCTCTATCTCGATATACTGAAACTTTAGTGCCCTTACCTAACAGATTTTTTTTTCTTAGCAAAGAAGCTAGATATTCAGCACTATCTTTCGGCAACCCTAGATCTCTGATTGGATCGGTCAATTCCTGCTGTGTGTAAGGTTCAAGATTTTTTTTTGCCCAGGCATGACATACTCTTCATCATCTTTCTCTTTAGATTCGATGTCCGCACTCTCATTCCCTTATCTATATATGATGTTTCTTGATCGGTATTTGACAGGTTTGAAGCCACATCTAGTTTCTCTGAGGAGATCGTATATCTGCTGTTACTTTCTTCCAATGATGATGATCTTCGTGCAATAAAGAGTATATAATAAGACTGGGAATATTGGGATAGGTGATCACTTCAGTACTCCTTTCTGAGAGGAATATTTTTTTTAACCTAGCATAGGACTGGAATTTGAATCCAGACCTTGGCATTTCAAGCCAAGTATTTTTCCGTTATGCGGAAAATACTCTTAATTCCCGCTACTCTAACGGACGCTACGGTGATGACAACTGCCCCGAAAGGATTTATTTCATTTCCTGAAACCCTTGGCGTGTACAGTGAAGAAAAGGGGAGCGTTTTCATCAAGATCTCAAAGAAATGGAACATCGATATCAGGGACGTTGGGATATTAATATGATGGCCGATTTCTGTTGGATGTTTAAGAGGGAAATATCTAGAACAGAAATAAAACGAAAAAGAAATCCCTTACATAGATCGTTTGAAGAAAAACAAGTACGTTATATCAAAAAGCGATAGACATTTTCAAGCGGTCCCATATATTTTGCGGACCCTCCCAAAGCGATCTAGTTGGCGCTAAACAAGAATAATGGCGTAATTAACAACATGTTTTTGAAGTTATCAAAAAAAATGGTACACAGGATCTTAATTTTGACTTCGAATAACGATTCAGCAGCTCAAAATACGTCGGGAAAAAATAGTCTGATTCATCGCACAACCAACTTTTTTTTCTGTGGCTGTATCATTATTGTAATCAAAATTTTTTATTGAACTGTCGCACAGATAATTATTCTCTTCGTTTGCTTCATATTGTTAAATTTTCAAAATTAATGCGAAATTCATGCTCCTATTTTTAAAAGTATTCATATAGATTTATTGTACACTGTTTTCAATTTTTATCCGTTTTAACGTTGATCTCGCACCAAACCCGATTTCGGTATTTATTGAGGTAGTGCGAAATTTGCATAGAAGCGTTCGCTCATACGTGTTTTCTCTGGACCACACAAAATGCCTACTAATGGGCACGAATGCTTCTCCCGGGGTCCCAGATTCGCGAATTTATTTTCTCTTCCTTCCAAAAATACATGAAAAGTATATTAAAAACCTCGTGATGAAAACACACTGTGCATGAAAAATATCGATTAAAAATTAGTTTTTGGCTGTTTTAACCCAATTTTATTCGTATGAAAATTTTTGAATTATCTTATTTCTAATAAATTTTCAGTCGAACATACATTTGTTTAAAATCAAACTCTTTTTTGCTCACTCTCAAGTTTTCTGAATTCAGCACAAATTTTCGAGGTTGGCAGTTCCTTGGCCAAATTTACTTTATTGAGGGTGATTTTTAGAAAATTAAAAAAAAACTAGTGAAAAAATATCTTATTTATTTAAAATGCATGGCTTCTTGATAGTACGCAAAAAATTAAAAAAAATTATTTAAATTTAATAATGAAACAACAATAAAAATTTTGATTATTTTGAGCGCAATTCATACAAAATTTTCTTTATCTTTCTCATTCTGAAAATAAAAATATTTGGATAACTATACGCGAGGTACTGGAATATGTAGAAAAATGCCATCATCGCTCGGGCTGAGGAATATTTATGTCTTTCTTTATGAAAATGTGTATCTCGTTATGAATTTATGAATCAGAGATACTCGTAATATCAGTGGGGAGGAATTATGTCCGGTTTCGCCGGATAAATCTCGTGCGTCATGGCTCCTTATCATCGGTCATTAAACGATTTCTCGGCTGGCGAAAAAAAGCGGCGGCGAGGACGCGGTAGCTCCTTTCGGAGCGTTATTCTCTCATTGGAGATGAAACGTTCGAGAGAACGAGACACCAGGGGGCGCTCTCGCTGTTCGCATTCGTATATTAATTCCCAGAGCGCTGTGTCGCGAAACGATCGCGAAATACCGGTTATCACTCTTAGTGAAAAAAAGGAGTGTCGGAGAGAGCCCCCTCGCTGCGGAATATATGTTAATTTCGCCACAAACGAAAACATCATAGAAGCTAACTGCTGTTTGCGAGACACGCAACGCGGCACGCGCTCGAGACGATACGAGAAATATCGCGTTCTACGTCTCGTAAATTACACATTGAATCGGCAATTTGTAAAAAAAATCATTTTCAACGAGAGAAAAACGCGCCAGAAATGAGAAACGGTCTCTGCTTCGTACACCCCGTCTCAACCGTTTTTTTTGTTAGAGCTGATGCTTGAAAAAAAAAATCGTGACTGTAAATTGTCGGAAAAAATGAAGTATATAGAGGGTCTCGCTCGGGGAAAAATAGAGGTTTTTCCTTTCTTTCGCTCGCATAATAGCCAACGCGAGAATCCCGGGAGATTGATGCAGAATTCAAGGCGCGTGGAAATCGCTATCTCGATTCCCGGCCGCATGCGGACGTTGATTTATTATGAAGACGGCATACAATTGAGGTCCCTTCATTCCTCGGACTGCGACGACGACACGGAAAACGTCTTAATACGGAAAAGGGCGTATCTCGGAAGCGAAATCGCGAGGAATCTCCTTTTGGAAAAAAATTGAGCAACGCGTGATGTGTGTTTTTCCCTCTGCTGTCGCGGAGCGATTGCTCGCTTCACAATGCGAAAAAAAATTCTTATCGGCGGGGAACTCGCCGTTTTCTATAGTTGGCGCCGGAATCGCGAGACGCGCTCGTCATCGGCACAGATCTTCTCGCATCTCTTTTTTTCTTCGTCGCGCTGCGAGAGTGAAAGTTCTAATGTCGTCTTTGATAGGTGTGTGCATAAAACGAGGGCCATGCATTTTTTTCTCCCGCGTGCGAAACGTGCTCGATTGTACCATTGTTTTCGCACGCTCCGCAACAGTCAATCTTCTTCGGTAGACGGGACCAGAGGCGGAACTCTTTGTGAATCTCTCCAAAGAGCGATGAGAAGAAAAAAAGCGTTTAAACGATTCAACATTTTTCTGAAAATAATGAGCCGCGATACGGAACAAATTTTTATTCCGAAAAAAATGATGGAAGAACTTTTTCAGCGCACTGTATCGAAATAATTGACAAGATATTTTGAAAAAGAAAATTTCTTTTATTTTCCGAGAGCAGCACACACACGGTTTGTTTGGAGATTTAATATTTCAATATTATTACGACAGGCCCGTTGTTTTTCCCTTCCCTTCGGGCTCTCTGTTATTTTTGTATTCTTAGTCACGCTGAAAATTGCACGGAGTAGTACAAAGATAAGAGAGAAGAGATTCGCTTTCATCGCGCGGAGAGAAAGCCGGCCATTGTCTGCCATTTCTGGATGAGACGGGAATATGCGCTCTCGTTCGCTTTCCTATTGAAATGTGGGAGGGCTTTACACACGCGAACTCCGGAGCTTTACTCAGAGTGTGCGCGAGAGGGTTGTCTATACACCCGCACGAAACGCCTGCGTGTGGTCTTTCCCATTTGTTACACGAGTTACGACACGCCACGAAAAAAAAAACATTTCTCACTCGGTATATTTTTTTCATCGTTATTTTGCGTCCGTTTATTTTTGACAATTTTTTTTCGCGGATTATTCTCATGAGTAAATATTGAATTTACAGAATTCGAGCGTAAGAATTGTGTGTATGCATTTATATACTTTGAAAATTACATGAACGTTTTTTTTTCTTTCTTTTTTTTGTTGTTGTTCATTGATTTTTACATTTTCTTTTATATACGTTGACTAGGTGATGCGACACGTGCATACGTGTTAACTTTTTCTTCTATAGAATCAAAAGTTGATGTTTTGAGAATTCATCAGTTTATTTTTTACCAATTGTCAGCTTACGTCAATGAATTTGATTACAATCACCATGGAAACTAAACGAAAATTTTCAAAAGCCAATGAGAATCTCGGAAAGCCTATTTCATTCTAAGCGTGACAGTTATTCTACTCTATAAATCAGCGCGTGCTAAGAGTCAAAAATTGACGTTTTGAGAATCTGTCAGCTTATCTTTTACGAACTGTCAGTTTACATCAATGAATTTGTTTACAATCACCATGGAAACTAAACGAAAATTTTCAAGAGTCAATGAGAATCTCGGAAACTCTGTTCCATTCTAAGCGTGACATACACGCTTAGTATTCTACACATTATAAATATGAAAAATTACATGAATGTTTTTTTTCTTTTGTTGTTAATCAATTTTTTACATTCTCTTTCGTAATTCAGACTATTCGCCGTGTCGAGGTGTTCGCGATGTCGTGCCGGGATATCAGCCTCGGAGCTCGTGATGCGAGCTCGGGACCTCGTTTATCACGTAGCCTGTTTCACCTGTGCCTCGTGCGGCACTTCGCTGAACAAGGGTGACCATTTTGGTCAGAGAGATGGCCTTGTATATTGTAGGTAAGAAAAATATGCGAAAAAGAAGCGCATAGAGAAAATAATATTGACAATTTTTATTTCTGGATATAAACAATAAAAGAATACATAATTATCTTTTTCTTGGTCCTTGTTTTTTTTTGGTCATCAGACCTCATTACGAATTGATCTGTTGCGCCGCCGATTATGGCAACACGTCGGGCAGCATGGACGACATCGGTTCACCCGGAGTGTCGCCGCTTCCGGCGTACTACAGCGCCGCCGAGCAGAGTCCCGCTTCCGGTGGAACAGTCCAGAAGGGACGACCGAGAAAACGAAAACTTTCGGAAGTCACCGGCTCGGAACTTCCTGTCACCATGAGACTCGCCGCTGGCGCTCTTGGTAAGAATTTTTCACTTACGAATCAAATTTTGTCTTATTTATCTATACATCAGTTTTTGTTAAAAGTTAAATTTTCTACATCGTTAGAAATTATCTCTGAATAAATTAAGGTAGTTGGCGCGTATAATGGACGTCGGTAATAGATTTTGTTAAAAATAGTTTAACTTTCTTTGTTTAATGGGTATTGAATTTAAAAAGAGGTTTGAAAGTTAAGATAATTAATGGAAAATATGTATCACATTTTTCAGTGCGTGTTAAAAGTTGAAGTTTTCAACAATAAATATTTCGACTTCTAGATAGTAAAGCCTGCGTAATTTTTTCGCAATTTCGTTAACTTTCCAATAAGTAAATTTACGATAAGTAAATTTAAAATAAGTAAATCTCATATTGGATAACCTGAATAAATTTAGAGTATATGATGCACTTTAATCGATTTACAACAATTTTTCATAGTGAATTAAAATTCGGAAATCACTGAAAAGTTTTTTATTTGACTCTCAAGAAATGCAATAACTGTATAATACCTCAAATGAAAAAGTTTCTTATTCAACGATTCTAATTGACTGATTATTTTACATGTGTACAATTTTTTTCTCATGGACTGTCAAACATATTGTTTCAATTTTCCAAAGTGTTTAAAAATCTGTAATTTTTTCTGGGTACAACTTTTTGAACGGTAGCGACGAATTCATGAGATTCGCGAGGCAGGGGAAGGTCGAGCGACTGAAAGAGCGAAAAAAGAGAGGGGAAGAGTGAAGGATCGGGAGTACATATTAGCAGATTGTGCAAACGAAACGAAAGTACATTGCTGGGCAAATAATATTCTCGAGCGAAACTGTCGAGTGAGGGAGAGAGAGGGTGGGAGGAATTGGAGTCTCGCACTCGTCCAGTGCAAATAGAGGCAAACAAGCAGCGTTTCATCGCAAACGTGTAATTTTCGATCGAGGATCCGCGCGAATCGTTGCCATCGAGCCAAAACATTTCTCGAGCCTCTCGCAAGAACGAAAAGTATAAAGAGCTTTGTTTTTCTCGGTTCCGCGCTCGCCAGCCGGGCAATTATACTTTTCGGCCCCCGTAGCACGACTACCGGTACATTTTTGTGTACACAAAGACAGCGAGGGTACATATAGAAATTTCCTCCTGCTGCTCCCCGGCTCTCTTTCACTAGCTTCCTGCCTTTCGACAACCTCTCCGGCGCTCCGTTCTCCGTTCCTCCGCCTTCTCTCATCTTGCCAATTACTCGTATTTACATTCCGCGAGGCCCAGACTCTCTATAAACTCTCTCCAAACCGGGAACACCGACGAAACATGCACAGTTTTTCCTCCCTCCCTCCCTCCCTCCCTTCCTCTCGTCTGTGCATTGTCAAACTTAGAAGAAATATTCGTACGATTTATTAAACGATAAAAACAAGAAAAGAACAATATTCTAATGGTATGCTATCAGAACCTTGTTGGAAAATCTTATTTTTTGGTTAAATCAAGAGTCGCGGCAGCTACTCGAGGCAAGTACATCAACAGCCGAGAGCAGCCGCGACTCCTTTTATTATTATCTCGAAACCAAGTGATTTTTCACTGATTTTGGCCAATCCTAATTTTCAATAATTAATATTTATTTCGTTGTAGAGTTGGGAAAAATTCTGTAAAGTCTAATAGAATTTTTTATTAATTTTTCTCTTTCCAATAAAAAATAAGTCGATGGCGTAGGATATACGTATCATTATACGAATCAGGTGCCGAAATTTTTATTTTATCGAAATTTTTTCAATCATTCGTTTTTTTTTCGTGACCGCCTCCGCATGAAGTTTCCTCTTAGCGAAACTGTGAATTTAGGTACGGCTATCTTTTTTAACGTTATGTCAAATTTCTAGTAAACTTAACAAATACAAGTCAAATTACCTCAAAATATAGTAGGGGTACTGTGAAAAAGGAGGCAAGCACATTTACAGGATACATAGTTGTTGAAAAAATAATTGATGAAAAATATCTTTAAAGAGCATACTTGCCGAGTTTATTGAACAAAAATACTTTGATAATCTAACTCGGCAAATATGCTTTTTCAAGGTATTTTTCTTCAATTAATTCTTTAATTACTATATTATGCATCCTGTAAATATGCTTGATGGCCTCCTTTTTCACAGTACGCGTACTGTTTTTTTTGGGGCATATATAGACTCTTCTAAATATTCTATTGATGCATGTCATTATTTTCTATTTACAATCAGCAACTATTCAACTATAATTTTCAAAAACAATTATGAATATGAGAAATTAATAAGATTTTTTGAGGTTAAAGACATCAACATTATTAATCAGAAGTTGTTGAAATTTTACAGGACTACCATATATTTTTTAACGTGAAAAATATTTTTAGGCTATTAAAGACTATACGAACGAAACTATATTGCATGTATATGACGAATCGATACAATTGATAAATCTCGATGCAATTTTTAGATGCACTTTTATTTTAATGACAAATACATACTTTGAAAAGTTGAAAATACAAATATTTACTATAGTCATACATTATCTCTAACGTAGATTAAAAATTGATAACATAATTTTTTAAATGATTTGCTTGTATTTTGTTTTTCGAACGTGAGACAGTAGAGCTCAATTTTTATTTGTTTGTTCTTTTTTCGATCTTGGAAGAAGCGTTCCAAGAAGTGTATCATTCTATCGGATCCTCGCTTCGCCGAAATCATATAAATCTCCCTTCCTCGCCTCTCGTAACGAAGAGTCCCTCCTTCCAAGAGAGGCATCCTCCTTTTCTCTCCTCCAGCCAGGGATCACGTCATTCCCAGTTATTTTATAATCGCCGGACAATTAGAGAAAAGAGAAGCCGGTGTGGTGGAATTTACGAGCGTTCAGAGACCGAGACGCATCGGCTATAAAATCGTCCTCCGTGCACGCTCGCTTCGTGCGAAAACGCGTATTTTTCTTTCGTACGTAACATACGAGAAATTCTTCGATCGAGTGCAATCGACTAAAATCAGCAAACTTCAATCAAAAATCCTACTAAAGTTCAATCTAAAAAAAGAGTAGTAAAAATAAATAATTTTACTCGTTGTAATTTTGTTTTCAAACATCATCTAAATTTCAAGAAAAATGAACGAAAATAAAATTGCTAGGAAACTGGTTGTACAAATGTATATATATGGAAGAAACATCGTAAAAAATAAATTCGTGAAAAAACTTTTATTATCGAAAGTATATATGAGAATTAATTGTTGCTATTGATTTTTTTGCAATATTAGAGTATGAATTCAGATTTTTTGTAGCAAAATTTTAAGTATCATCACCAATCTATCATCAACAATCTAAAATATCTCATGTGTTCATTAGGGTATTGGTTTTAATTATTCATCGCCATAAAAATACATGTGATATGGTCAACGAACTTTTGAGAGAATTATTTAATTATAACATCGAACATGACAATTATATATGTGAGTGAAAAGTCAAATTAAAAGCTAAAAATGAAAATTACTTTTTAACTATTTGTATTATATAAATCTTTTACATTTTGAAATTAGTGCTATTAGAAAATATTTATTCGGTCTTAAAAGTTATTTACCTATGCCTCATTTGAGGTAGGAGTCACGTGAAATTCGTTTGTGACAGAATTTCTGAAAAATTGGCACAAATCTTCATTGAGGTCATGTTGAAATGTATGCCGAATTTTATAAAAAGCTTTACCATCTATATATAGTGATATCGAGATATCAAAAGTCGTTGCATTTTTAAATCTCTCATAATAAGAGCCCATATGTTAAAAGTGGCAATTAAAAAAAATAAATATCTCGATAACTACATATGGTGAAGCTTCTTTAAATTTAGCACACATATGTTAATATGATGTCAAAGAAGATCCGTATAAATTTTTAAAATATTCAGGTAATGATTTTACATTGAGTTAACACGTATATACAGCCAAACTTTTGAATAGACTGTCATCATACCTTGAAAATAAGCCAAAAAGGATCTTATATTTCACTAGTATATGTATCGCTATAATAACCTATTCAATATCGAGGGTGAATTTCGAATAGAGAAATGATAGTTGTTGGCATTCTTTGTGCGTTAAAATGAAAAGTATACATATATAGGATGACAGAATACGTGACCGATCGGTTTATGAGAATAGCCATTAAAGGTGGTAAAGTTAACTGGTCTGATTGAGCAATCAGACTATTTGAGGCGTGGATGTTGCGATCGTGTCTGGATGCTCATCTAAGCAATTGATCTGCCGAGCTGGAGCGCGCGCGACGCGTGGAACGGAGGACGCGCGTATATATCGATAAGTATATAAGAACGAATTTTCTCATCCCCCGGTGAGCTCGGGAACGGAGGCGCATGCAGCAGCGAAGAATGAGCTTTATTCCCGGGGAAGAAAATGAAAAAAAAAGGACGAGCCGGCCAAGACGGATAACGGGAGGAAAGGAGAGAACGAGAGGATGAAAAAAAAACGGTGGAAAGAAGGAGAGACGTTGCGGGAGAAAAGATGAGGGGACGCGTAGCTCGGGGCCTTGGGGGACAGTGACAGATGGGTATCGGCTCGGAGATGCATCGATTGGCCGCTCCCAACCGGAAAAGAATGCAGCCGCGACCAATACGTGCTCTCCTCGTTCAGAATGGCCGCGAACTTGGCATTGTCTCCGCGCGATTCTCCTCATGCTTGCTTCTAACCCGGCGCGACTCCCGTCCTCTGTTTTATTTTTTTTTCCGAAAAACCCGCGCGGGCACATCTGCCGGAGGAGAAACGAGGAGAGACGCAGAAGCGGAGTGAGATGAGAGCAGAAGGGTTGCGCGCGGAGGAAAAAGGATGAAAAAATAAGTGGGAGAAACGCGGGAGGAAAGAGAAAAATAAATATTAAAAAATAAAACGAGAAACGCTTGTCTTCGCCTCTGGCTCTCTCTCTCTCTCTCTCTCTCTCTCCCCTTCCTTCCCAATTTTTGTCCTTGACGTGACAAATTGTGACCTCATTCTTAAGGCCTGAGAGCATCCGCACCTCTCGCTCCCCCTTCGTCGTCGTCGTCGTCGTCGTCGCGCGCTTTTGCGACACATGCCCGCGTCCGTCGATACATCGATTCGGATACTCGATCGCTGTCGACGCGCAAAAATACTCCGGTCGCTTCCCCTCCCCACCTCTGGCTTAATTAGCTATATACCATTCTCGCTGCGCGACTTTTTCTTCCTCCCTTTGTCTCATCGCGTTCTCTTCCTCTCTCGCTCGCGATATTAACCGAAGGCCTTTCTCGCTCCTCCCGAGACAACGGGAATAAACTTCGAGAGCATTTTTTCACGTCGGACCGGAAATTCTTTCGCTTCTTGCACTTTGGTCCCGATAATTTAATTTCTCGTTACCGCTCGCTGAAAAAGGGATGAATTATATTTCAGCGTACACGTGGAAATAATGAATTGACGGGGAATAAAACGCAACGGGACGAGGATCGACCATTTTTCCGTTGATCAAGAGACAAAATTCTCTTGTCAACTTTCGAGAGAGGAAAAAAACGAGCCACCCCTTTTTTCGGGTTCATTTTATATACCGGTCGCCGGTTTGGTGATCGTTTCCGTTATAGCATTTCTGGGCCTTCTTATTTCTCGTTCCCGTATACGCAATTTCGCGTTTTTCTCCGCGGACGTACGCGTGTAGAAAACTGGCCGGGCAATATGAGGCAGCTGCCAAACCGCGACCGCTGCCTCCTTCTTTTTGTCGCCATTTTGTTCCCTCGCTGTAGTCCGCCTCTCTCATCATTTTTCTTATTCCATATACGCGAAACACGCTCGTCTCGTTCGCAATTTACGAGAGCACGTGCCCCCTCCCTCTCTCTCTCTCCCCCCCTAAATAAAAATAGTACATTATATATATCGAGTTAAGCGAATTGACGATCGCCGAATTACGTATACAGTCCAATTATCAATAAATTCGTTTCAATTTATACTACACAAAGTTTCACGTGTATCAATCTTCGGAATCGCCTTCGATGTAAAAGTAACGGGCATCGCTTTTCTCCTTTTTTGGTTATTAATCTGATCGGGGCGTTTTCGGTGATCGAAGAAAATGCAGAAAAAGCAGAAATTGGATGATCGCGGAAATATTTGCTTGCAGAATTGCTTCATCCGAACGAACTGTCCTCGTCGATGGAGTCGCTCGCCGCTTACGACGCCTCTGTAGGCTCCCCGGGACCCGTACACCAGAACCAACGGACGAAACGTATGCGCACGAGCTTCAAGCATCACCAGCTCAGAACTATGAAGAGCTATTTCGGCATTAATCAAAATCCCGACGCCAAGGACCTCAAGCAATTGGCACAAAAGACTGGACTTTCGAAAAGGGTGCTTCAGGTATTTTTTTTTCAATTAATTTTATATACGTTTTTATGAGAAAAATCGCATTATATGAAATTATGTAGAAATGCATCTTAAGAATATTTTGTATAGTGTGCGCTTGTTATACTCGGAAATGAGTATTTCTTGGAAATGAGTACCTATTTTTCTTCATATGTTATTCAAAATGGAAAAAACAGTTTTTTTTTTACTTTTCCTCAATTTCTCTTGTTCGTTTTTAAAAAATTATTTTATTGTATATAATAATTATATGTTTGCATTTCACGTTGCATATATTATTATGAATAATGTTCTAACCACTAATCTAATATAGAATACTGAATTTATCAATCATCTTCATATCTTGCTTGTACAAGATGTTTGAATTTGAAAGTGTATGATTAATTTATTCAGTATAAAAGTACGGATTATTTTTTCTCATACGAAATACAGTATTTTTTGTTTAACTGTTGAATCAAGCTCGTTCGACACTAAATATTTGGATCAATTTTACTATTACTGTTAACAGTAAAATTTTGAATATCTGCACATTCAAACTTCTCAGTATACTTATTTACTCTAAATATTATTAATTAAAACTGAGATACACTAAGATGAGTCTTTCGGATCGCTAAAATAATACATAATAATTTGGATGTGAATTTTATTGATTAATATAATTAAGATTTAGCAGATTTTTTTCTGTAAATATTTCAAAAATAAAAATATAAAGTGAAAAAACCTTAAATGTTGAACTATTATATAGGATGTTTATTTCATATTATCTATTCTCATATCCTTAATTCTCAATTCAGTTTCTTAAAAAATATTTGCTTCGTTTATGTTCATTTAAATTGTTTGGGCCATAGTCTCGAAAAATGCTGCTGAACGGTTTTAAAAAGTTAAATAACCTGATAAAGTATTCGTTGAAAATTGTAGAGAATAAATGTTGAAGAAATAAGACTGCACCGTATATGGAGAAAAATGTGAAAAATGTAGAGTGAAAGCGGTGACAAGGGGATCTGAATTTGCAGGTTTGGTTCCAAAACGCGCGAGCGAAATGGCGACGGAGCATGATGAGGCAGGAAGGGAGCGGCGGCGGGAACGGGATCGGTTGTCCGGGAACGCCGGTGCCATCGAGCTCGGTCGGCTCGCCGAGCGTAGGTCCGAATTCGGCGACGCTCGGTGACAGCAACAGCAGCATGCCATCGACCTCGATGGAGGAGCTCCACGCTCTCCATCATCTGCATTCGGGCGTCTCGTCGCAGGTATCCTTTTCCGATCTTTACTGACGACGGCTCGAGATGGAGGAAGAAAATTACTCCTCTCTCTCGAATCATCTCGCTTGAACGGAAAACACATGCACATCACACGCGAACGACGATATTTCAAGAACAATACCGTGTGGTGCGACGTTCTCCTATTGTTTTTTGTGACAAAACCAAAAACTATTCTCCAAAATGACATGAAAAAAAAAGAAACGAATCGCGATCGCGCGTTAAATTTCACGATTTCGTTTGACTCGAAAAATCATTAATGAAAATCTTCGATGTCGAATCAATCGTCAAAAAACAGTGAAGCATTCCAATAAAATAGTTACTCTTCGTCATCTTGAGCGAACGAAAAACCATCATTATGTTTGATAAGCCAGAGTGGAAAAAATTTATACCGTGGAAAAAAATGTGTGTGTCCTTTTTTTAATAGTACTGATTTTTTCCATATATACATGTGGGATGATAAATCGTTAACTAGTCATCGATGAGGGGGATTTATAATTAGATAAAAATTTATGTGAATGCTGTGATGAGAAAAATGGAGCAGCGGAGGAAAGTTTGTCGGTTGTTATGGAGTTGCGAATGAAGAATGGATTCATGTAGGTTTAAGCGTAAATCAGTGATAATAACCATAGTTCCATGCACATCCGAATTACCAAAGTATTATATAGACAAATAGTTTCTATATTACGTGGGAATGCGTGAACATGCGAATCTGTATGACTCACGTTTAAACTGTAAATAATTCGTTCTAAAGGAAACAAGTAAGTTCACAGAGACAAATGGATCGACGAGGTTGCGACTGAAGCTCATCAGATTCTTGTTCAATTTTTCAACGAGAAGAAAAATCAATTTTTTTGTGCCAATGCAGAATATGAGTTCGAGCTTGGAAAAAAGAAGACTCGGACCACTATCCAAATCAAAACTCCAAATTATTTAAAAAAAGAATCAAATAACGAATGTGTTGGATCGTAGGGAACGATGTAAAATTTCAATGTATAGATACGAAAATAATTGTGCTGCAATTTGAGTGGAATTATATTATTGTCTATGGAATAAGAGCGAAGAAAGAGACGGTTGGTTAATGAACGAATTATTATTATTATACCTTAAATTTTTAACCCAAATAATGTTGATGAAAAAATTCAGAGTTTTCTTCACGATCTGGATCGAGGGAGGACAAGAGCGACAAAAATTGTTCGTCTTTATTTTTTGTCGCGTTAATTGTAGGCCGGTGAGAGAGATCTTCGAATCGCATAAGTGCATATGTGGGAAGTGCGCCCGAGAGTTTAAAGCTCGCGCGCTCATATAAATATAGAAAGCGTCCGGCTCTTTTGGCGAGTGAAAAAAAAAAGGGAGAAGGATGCGAGGACGCTCATGTGTATTTTGTCGGGGCTCATATAAGTTAATTTTCAATCTATATGCGAGCTCGGATGGCTCAACGACGACTCATCAACGAAATGAAGAAATTGAGACTCTCGTTAATATTTAATGAACTTGAGATACAATGCCGGCACGGAAGAGACTTCGCAGAGCGCGCGTATTTGGACAAGCGTGTGTTCACTTCTACGTGTTTATGTCCACGGGTGTGTAAATTTAAACGCGCTCATTCGGAAGGAGATATGGGAAAAAAAATTGAAGAAACGGTTGCATCTCTCAATTTTAGCTGGAAACTGAAATCGAACTTGGAAAACTGTGTGTACATTCGACGTTTTTCAATCGAGAGACATTTTTTCTTCATCCGGTCATTAGTTGGTTTCAATTAAAAATCGAAATCTGTTTCTCACGAGGTTGTTTATTATTTTAAAACGGCAGATTAGTTCGTCAATTAGCATCGCTCGATTTTAATTTTAATTCGAATGGAGGGGATAAAAAATGTTGGTGCGGTTGTTTTTGCATTAAAAAAGATTTGTTCTTCACTCGCTCGTTCGACGAGGAAACAAATAACATTATTTGCTCGTCCGGATTGGAGAAATGACGGAATACGAGACGGGAAGGTCCCTGATAATACTGCCGTAAAGTTGCTAAGAAACTCAGGCCCGTGACTGATTGAATTTTACGTTAATTAGCCAAGGGTCGTTGAGTCGCACGCGAACGAATATTCGTGCCCGCGTGTACGTGTGTGTGTGTTTTCTTGCCTTGGCAAATTATAACGAGCACCACGGTACATAAAGTGATGCTAAATGCACGTGGAACGAAATTCGCTTTATTCTCACAACGACTCGATCTTTTGAGCCGCTCGAATGTCCCATAAATCCGCGATGAAAAAAAATAATCTACTAAAAAAAAAAAAGAAAGAAACGAGAGAGGACGTCGAGGCGGGATTTTTTAGATACTCCAATTGTTTCTCCCGACTATCCTGGGATGAGAAATATTTTTTTTTTACGACTCATTAGCGTGTAAAGATAACATGATGAGATTTATCTTGAAATTTGTATATGTTTTTCGCGTTTTCGCATGGGAGATGAAATAAGTTTATGGCAAAAATTTGTTTATCGCCGAAAATGTTCCCACGGGAGGCGATCGAGATTCCCGAGAATCCCGACGTCGCCGTCGCACGGCAAATGGACGAAATAGCCGTTCGGATGAAGAAGAGACGAGAGAGATTCTGTCTGGAGGAATCATAAATCGCGTGCTGGATCCCGAAAGGCTCGCTCGGCAATCGGCGGGTCTCATGCGCATCCGAAAACGTCGAGGAAGATCGATCCGTCAGGTGCACTTTGATGTACCGGCGAGAAGACTCCGGAGCCTCGGTATTTCCTCTCCGTCATGTACGAAATTTCGTACACACGTGCACGGAGCGGGACGCACACTGGCCGATCGCGGACGCACACGAAGAAACGACGACGACGACGACGAATCGACGAGCGAGAGGCCGACCGCTACGCCACTGCGCGCGCGCGCTTCGGGAGCTTCCTCAAAAAAGTGGACCAATTTTCGGTAATTTGTACGCCAGAAGTCTCTCCTCGGCGATGCGCGAATCCTCCACCTATATATATCGCCAATTTAATCCTTCTCTCTCGCACGGATTCTCTCTACGGCGACAGAGAATTCGATCATCGAGATTTACTGAAAAATTTCTCATCGACGAGCAAAAAATCTTCTCCGACGAAAATAAACATTCATCCCCGTGAAACGGATGTTTGTTTGTAAAAAAAGCAGCGATGACATGTATATTGATGAAAAACAAAAAAAAATTAGAACGATACAATAACAGATGAGTCTTGAAATAACGGGAGATTTTGTTTAACGTAAAATCAATTTTAATCGATGATTCGGCTTTTTGGTTTTTTGTTTATTGATCGGGGAGAGAGCGTGTGCTCTCGCCGGAAAAAGGACGAAGCGATCTCTCTGCGTGACGGCCATAAATAACGAAGGTTCTCGGATCACACGGGCGCAATCAAGTGACGCGCGTAAACAAGGAGTCGCTCGTATATACGGATGAATTGCGGTGAAAGAGCGCCCGCACGGCCGCGGGGGGGGGGGAAGAATCAGCGGGGGAAGGAGAGAGTCGCGACCACCAGTGGTCCGCATCCGCGGCGATTCCGCGTACCGAGTAACCCGAAAGAATTTAACATTCGCGTATGCACCGTGAATAATGTATGGCGAGTAGTTGGACTTCCAAATTCGCCGGGGAGATATTTTAATTCGGAATAGAGGAAGATTTCACGGGGAGGGCGATCGCGCGGAGGACTCTTTTTTTTCCCCCGAAGGATGAGCGAGACGAGGCCAAGATGGCAAGCGAGGAAAAAGGCGACTCGGATTTTCGACGTATCCGAATTTATGATATTTTTTATTTTTTCTAAAATAAAAGCATTTGCGAAGCGTTTTACACGCAGCCTGAAAAAATGGCGATGAGCCTCGCGGCGAGTGCGTATACACGCCGCGTTCGCGCACTTTGCGTAAGAGCGCGAGTCCCTCGCGGTATTTCGGAGGCGGGCGTCGAGGAAGCAGCTTATCCAGCGAGGAGAAAGGGAGAACGGAGGGGGTGGGGGTGGGGGGGAGAGAGAGAAGAAGGCACGCCGGGGTAGGAGGAGGAGGAGGGAAGCGAGTCTTTCCACCTTTGCTGGCTTTGCGACGGTCGATAGTCTTTTGTTCTGTCAAACGTCGCGAAATGCGCAGAGAGGCCGCGCCTCCCACTCGCGGTATTGTGTACGCTCTTCTCACTTTCTCGCTTCTCGTCCTCGCAGCGACACATTTCGTGCGTCTCCATTTTTTTCTCCTCCTCCTCCTCCTATTTCTACTTCAACATCCGTCCGCGTTTTTTTTTCTCGCTCGCTCTCTTTCTCCTCGCGTCCTCGACGATACGCCGTCGCGTTTCTTTTGTCTATCACTGACGACGACGACGAAGAAGAAGAAGACGACACTATACACTCCCCGCCTCCTCTTTCTTCCTCTCGTTGCTTCGAGACGCGGCTTCTAGCTCAAACTCGCCTCGCGAATCGCGACTCCCTCCATTCCTTACCTCTCTTTTTTTCCCCTTTCTCCCTCTCTCTCTCTCTCTGCCTCTCTTTGTTTATTCGTGTACGCGTCTCTGTATGTGACTGTACGATGGAGACGAGAATCCGTGAGTTTTTATTGGGCCGGCTGCGAGCTACCGCTTCTTCGTTCTTTTCTTCCTTCCATTTTACTTTTATTTTTTATTTATCTCTCTGGTTATTCTCCGGGACCCGGCGATCGTCGGACCCATCGCTTTGTTGCCCTTTTTCACTCCTCTATTCCACACACCGCTCTATAAAATATTTTTTTACCGAATGGAGCTTATATGTAAATCAGGGCGCGTCAATTTGGAGCGAGAATAAAAGTGGATTTTCTATATATAAAGTATAGAAGACTATAGGGATAAAAATTCGATGCAGATATGTATTTATGTTTTTTAAAGCTCAGCACGAAATATCATTTTGAATCCAATGTCGGCGGTGATATCGAACGTACGTGGATTCCAATGATAACGAACCGAACGCGTTTTATTTCGCAGCTTCTTTCCTCGTTCGCGATCAAGCGAACCCGTTCTCCACGACCGAGATCTCGAGACTCCGGGGAACTTTAGGATCGAAACTAGAGATTTGCGCCTCTATGCCTCGAAGCTCGAGCGTGTACACCGACCACAAAAATTTTCCAAAGTTTCACAAAATTGACGAAAAATTCTAAAAGTTAATCCATTTGACGCGTTTTTTATGTTTTTGTTCTACATAACTGTGCCTAGTTTTCAAAATTAATTATTAACGAGGGATCATATTTTTGGATTTCGAGAGATGGAAAATAGAGAATTAGTGATTCGAAACTTTTGGACGTAACTGTATATTACGTCGCGTAACAGCGGTGGCTCACCTGTTTCATACATATACGCGTACGTACGTGACTATCAAGCTCGTTCTTGGCTCTCTCTCTTATTTTTCTCGTTGGCCGCTTTCCACCCTGAGAGCACGTACACAAGCGTATCCTCTCTTTATTCCCGAGCGGACCGCGCTGTCCTCCTCGTCGACGTTTGCAAATAAATTCTCTTACTTCGTCCCTTTTCACCGGCTCTCGATTCCTGCTTAACTTTCAGCATTTTTTTTTATTCAAATACCCCACGACGCGCATACTCGCTGTCTTCCCGTATACATTTATTTATTTATTATGTATGAATGAAATTTACAGTCAACCGCGGCTCAGATTGTATCGTGGGCTCTTTCCTATTTCCCCGACGTGATTTATCCTCCCGACTCCCCCGTTTTCTTCCACATTTTTATGTAATATCGAAAAACGAGGCAAGCTTTTTAAAGTACACGCTGCGAATATTTATTCATATTTATTTATTTATTTATTTGTTTGTTTTGTGTAAAGGGACAAAAATAGTGTATTATTCGTGAAAAAATACAAGATAAGAGACAAAAATCGATCTTTTATCAACATGACAAAGAAAACTTATCTTTTTTGCGCCGAGTACGCTCGTAAACTCAAAGCCGGCACGCGAGAGATTCGTGGTAAGTCGGTGGTTGTCGGGTGAAGAATGCATTGCCGGAATGCTGCCGAGTGTACGCACGGTTGTAAAAAAAAATAAGGTAGAGAGAAAATGCGAAAAGGGGATAAAACGTGGCAAATATCGGGGAGAGGGCCGGTAAGAGAGCGTCGAGCGCGCGGTATAGTTTCTTATTCTCGTTGTCGAACTCGCATCGAGACCGCACGTGCAGCAGAATGCGAATCCTCGGCGAGCAGGTCCACGAGTGCGAGCTCCGATATTTACCGGAATGGCTATCGGAGAAATAAAAAAAAAACACACAAAAACGGAGAAAAAATGGAAGAAAAAACGAAAAATAAGAGAGAGAGAGAAGGGAAAAAATAATCGGGACTCGTTGCCGAAATGAAAATTCGAGTTTCGAATATCGCTTCTTCATTTCGCTGATAAGTGAAAATGGATTCCCGGTCTTTTTCTCTCACATACTTTTAAAATCGTCGGAGATATCGCGGAGGCTCGACTC
This sequence comes from Cremastinae sp. A BG-2022a, assembly GCA_030522545.1. NCBI lineage: Eukaryota > Metazoa > Arthropoda > Insecta > Hymenoptera > Ichneumonidae > Cremastinae sp. A BG-2022a. The sequence continues at coordinate 22,423 of JAPYYW010000614.1, forward strand.
TCTTGCTCGTTTTACTTTTTCGCTTTTGCATATTCTCCGCTTCGGGGCTCTTTCTCTCTTGTTCTCTCTTTATCCGTTTGTTCGGCGTATCTTGTCCCCGCGCGGAGCCACCCTCTTCTCTCGGCTCGCCCTCCTCGCGCGCTCTTCGTCTCGGTCATCCCGGCGACCAGATGCTGTTGCATATGCATGGAGAACACAAATAAAGCAACAACGGAGAGCGGATCGCCGCAGCCTCCTTTTTTCCTCTCCACCGTTCTTATTCCTTCGCGAAATTTTTTCTCTCTCTCTAGCTCTCATAGCATTGTCCGCGTTCATCTAACTCTCCCCTTTAAATAATGTGTCTTGTTCGGGAACCTTGCAAAATTTTTCTTTCTCTCTCGAACCCTACAATCGATGCTATTTGAATGAGAATTTTTCAAAATTATACCTTTTAATCTAGTTCTTACCCTTGCGAAAAAATTAAAAATAATAGTCTTATTAAATAAAAATAAATCTTCAAGTTCTCACCCTCTTCTGAAAAAAATTGAAAATAAATCTTCAATAAGATCTTACCCTTTACGAAAAACTTAAATATTAATCTATATAGGACGATGAGTTTAAATATTATCTCTGAATTTTCTAATCAAGGCCGATCGAAAGTTTCTTGAAAATGGCGGGTTAACAAGTGCAGAGTTTTTTCGTATTATTCTGTTCGACCCTTCGAGACGATTCCGTATAATCGAAAATTCCGGGACCTTTGCAAAATTCGCGTTTTTCCTTTTTGTCGGGCTTTATCTCTTTTTCTCTTCCTCCTCTTCGGATTATCCAACCAGCGAATCGCTTATTCGTGTGTATAAAATTGTTCCTTTTTTCCCCTTTTCGTGCCGTTTTCTTCGACGAGAACTCGTGCCCCTTTGCGACCACGAGATTCTTTGTTTGCGATCGTTTCTCCATCGGAAGAAAAAGAATGAGAGAAGGAAGAAGAAGAAGAAGAAGAAGAAGAAGAGAGGCAAAGGAATAAGGTGGAGAAGGCGGACCGCGTGGTCCCTGCAGGGCGACGAGAGAACGCGCTGCTCTTTCCCCTCCGTCCCTCCCCGCGTGTTGGACCTTCGAGAAGATAGTGGCCATTGTGGCACGATCTGGACAAAGGTCGCCATAGCGACGGAATTCAAAGGGGACACGAAAATGGCGATTTATGCAAATTCAAGTCCGTTACGCGTTCGTTCTCGCCCTCTCGCTCGCTCCCTTCCTTACTTCCTCTCCTGATGCGAGTTCTCGCCCCAACTGGAAAAGATTAACGGATAGAGGCGAGAGGGAGAAAAAAGTAACAAATCAAAAAACAATTCGCTATCTCCCGACGAAATTTCAATAAAATTATTCACGATATTTTTCTTTATCTTTTGAGACAAGCCAGGAAAGAAGAGGCTCTCGCTTTTTATTTTGTGCGTGATAAAAAAATTAATTGGAGGAGGAAAAAAGTATCTGCGATTCCATTGGAAATTCTCGATGCGTGCCTGTATGTGCGCGATCGAGAAAAAAATTATTTTTTCTTGGCTTCGGTGCCGGGAACTCGTTTGTAATATCAGCTGGAGGGATCGAAATATTTATTTGTCTCCGTCGAAGAGGAAAGCCTCTGGGAGTTATTTATCTAAAGTTAATTTGGCATCGAAAAAACTGTCGATTCGGCCGCGGAGTCGCGGGCAGCATCTATATATATTATATACCCGCGTATATAAAAGAGACTGAGATGAGGAGAGGGGGGAACCCTTTTTCAGTTTGCTCCTCCACCGGAGGGGAGATTTCATTTTTTATTTTATTTCTCGTCGTCTCGGACTCGATCGAGCCTCGATAAAGGGAAGGCACACGATGCCCATGTTCCTACTGTATTCATCTCTCACGCCCATATTGCACAATTCACCTTTAAAATCGCCATGCAATAAAATACATTTTTTCCTCGAAAAAAGTCCTTCACCCTCTGTTTTGTCTCTCATTCCTTTTTTTCTCATTTCCTTACCCTCATTATATATTGTTCCTGAAAATTGACATATTCTATAAAAAATTGACGTTGCAAAACGCTCGGAGCTATTTTCGCCATAAATTTTTTAACGGTATATAAAAATCGTCAAACGTACCAAATTCGTTTTTTTTTCTGTGCTTCGCGAGATAAATAATTTTTTAGCGAGCTCGGCCTTTAAAAATGGACATCAAACGCTCGGAGCTATTCTCGCCATAAATTTTTTTCGGAGCAGCGATTTTGAAACGCTTTATATAGCGAGACACACTCTCATCGCTGTCTTCCTCTCCCGCAACGTCGAAGAATATTTATAAAAATCTTTCTAGGACGTGAAGCAGTCCGCATAATGCGGCTGGAAACGCGCTAGCTGTTTAGTCCACTCTCCGTATGCACGTATATCCAAGGAGAGGAACTTTAGCCACGGTTTTTAGTTTAAAAGCGCTATAACTCAATCGAAACGATGAGATACGCGATCCGCCCACTCCACGCCTTTTCCTATAACTTTCATGCGAGAGCGAAGGGGGAGAGAAAATCGCGGCTACTAAACGTTACAGAAATAGACAAACCGTCGAAGAAATTTCGTTCCGTTCACTGACCGAGTGACGCAAATACTGACCTTTTTCCCCCCATTCTTTTAATAAAAAAATAAAAAATGACACGCTCTTTTGCAAAATTCGAGATAAAAAGCTTGTCTCTCGTGCGTTTCGTTATTTATTTTTAAACTTTCGCTCGTGTATGCGAAAAATAAGCGAGCGTGCAAACGCAGGTAATGGAAGAGGTAACCGGACGCAAGTTTCTTCTCCTCTTCATCTTCCTGCTTGCGGACACGCCACGGCGCGAAAGTAAGAGTGAGAGGGAAAAGAAAGAGGAAGGAGGGAAAAAAGAGATGAGGTAAAGAGAAAGAAAGGAAGAAAAAAAGGAGAAAGAGAGAGAATAAGTTTGTGAACGATCGTAGAAGTCTCGTGGCAAAAAAAGTGTTTAACCCCCGGCACACACGCGAGAGAGAGCGTAGGTTTGTTTTAACAAGGCATTTAAAGCGTACTCGGTAAACATTCGGAGAGAAATATCGGTTGTTTATGGTACGGTGATTTATCACCTCGCGCTCGGAGGAGAGAGAACGAGAGGAGCGAGAGGGAGAGTCCAGAATGGACCGAGCCAAATGGGACGATCCTGAGGTGGATATGGGCGCGAGAAGATGAGCTACGGAATGGGATAAGCGAAATAAGTTCAGGTGAGGCCTGCTTCTTCTCTCTCTCTCCCTCTCCCTCTCTCATTTCTTCCTCTCCATTTTTTTCCTCCGCGCGGAGAGGAGTATTGTTCCAACCCTCCGGCGATTCATCTATCCTCTTCCGAATAAAAGGAAAAAGAGCCGGAAATATATGCATTTCCATTAAGTTTGATTCATACGCGAAAATCGGGGAGAGAGATATTCTCCATTTTTTTTTGTTAGCATGCGCGAAAATTTCTCGCTGTCGATCGGCCGTTCTCTTTTTCTTCTTTTCGTTCGCATGTGAGAAAATTTCTCGAGGATCGATGATTTATGGGAACGCTCGCTATTTTTAAGTGGCGCTCGTTTCTCGCTTCCTCGCCGAAAAAAAGGGATTCCCAGCGGTATTATTTCGTATTCCCGAAAGGATATAAATTTATTAGCGATCGCGGGGAGGAGGAGTTCAGGTAAGATTTCAGGCGACGTGAGAGGACGCCAAGGCAGAAGCGCGACAGCCACACCCTTACTGGAGAATAAGGTTAACCAGAAGTCGTTGTTGGGTCAAAAAATAGGCGAAACGATATGCGAGCGGCGAGAAAAAAAGGAAGAAAGAAATTTCTCACAGCAGCCTACGGGGCTACCGTTCCGAGATTTTCTCGTCCGGCTACCGTTCGCCTTATTTCGACGTTTTATCCGCGCAATCGCTCGTGCGGTCTTCATCTCCGGATTGGAAGCATCCGAGATATATGTATATGGATGGAGGGGGAAGGCCTCGATTTAATTCCTCAACGCGAATAAATTGACCGCGCGCATAGTGAATGAAATTCGCCGTTGGAGGTCCCGCGGAGCGCTGTCTCCGGCCAGAACTCGCGCCGCGGAGACTCTTCGCTTTCCGCTCGGCCACTCGATGACCATTCAACAAAATATACGCCTTCCGAATGCCCAATCATTCGAGAAATATTATCGTACGCTTAGTAAACTACAAAAGAAACATTATTTCACCACATCCTCATGAATTTACTATACATAAATCGAGATACAATCATCAGTCATTTAACAGTTTCAATTTATAATTTAAATTCAACCAATTTTAATAACTATACAATAAGATTTATAATACCATCAAGTGGACAATAATTTTTGCTTGAAAGAATGTCAATTAACCACCGAGAATGCAGGCGCGTCCTTTGTTAAACATTTTTTTAAACGAATAGTGTTTTTCTACATATTTGTATGAAATATGATAAAGTGTAGCAAAAGAAATAAATTTAACAAATTTTAATATTTTCGTAAATAAATTGTGACATTACAAATTAACGATATTTTCAGGAATGCTACTGACATTTTTTTAGAATCAATTTTTTAAATAATCAGTAAAAAAATTTTCAATAAAGAACGCAGAGAATATTCACAGTGTCGTATTATGTGAAATTATACCTATGAACACAAAAGATGTAGAATGATAAAGAATTATGTCATATTCTTCAATAGTGTTTATAAAATCTTCATTCGAACAAACTATCACGTTGACAAAAAATAATTATTATTTAATTATTATTTTCAGCTTAACTAACTAACTTAATTATTTCAACGAACCTAACACATATGTTTAGGAGCTGATGTCCATATGTCATCTACGTATAGGCCAACGGTTATAAAAAATAATAATAATTGATGCATGTTGGCCCAAGGTCTTTATTGTTTTTAATGAAAAAGACCTTTCAGAAAAAGTGACCAAAGTTTGTCAACTTACGTCAACATAAACTAACTACTTCTCTATAAACGTTAGCTGTTGAACAAATTTGGTTTTACTAGGCCTAACTTGTACCAACAAGATCCAAAGTTGACTGTATGAAAAATGTCACACGCCTCGTAATTAGAAAAATGATACAAATATTGATATAAAATATTAATGCCTTCTTTGATAATTTGGAGGTAAATGATTAAATTATCGAATAATCCACATCATCGACAGTTCTATAAAAAAAAAAACTTGAAGGACTTCGTTATGTATCTTTAAGGGATCTGAATTTTTTGTAGTTATTGTATAAGAACTGCTGATCAAGAGAAAATCCCGTGGGCGCGAGAGATCTGTGATATTTTAGCCCGGCTTTGTATTTTTATTTTGTTTCTGGAATTCTCGGCGCGGCGACTCGTTAGGAAGATGTTTTAGAAATGAGGCAAATCCTCACGATATCCCGCTCTCGGCTTCTCCGCTCGGGACGTCACTGTTTTCTGGAACAGCCCTTTAGTGTGCGTCCGCGTGTCGCGTGTGTATGAAATTCGTCGATTTTTTCCTCTCTCGTTCCTTTTCTCTTATTCCTCTGGATTCTTAATCTTCATTAGTTCCATCGGGATTTGCATACCAGAGAGGCCACACGGCCGTTTATCTGATCGTACCCCGGGAGCTCAATAACGACAACAGGTGAAAGAAGCCTTTCCACGCACACTCACGTTCCCTCAAACGTGTCCACGCTTTAACCCCTCGCTCGCCTACAATTATGTCCATCTCCCGTTTGAAAAAATCCTTTCGTCGATTTTCTACATATATATGTTACCGGAGACGCTGAGAGAGAGAGAGAGAGAAAGCGCGAGATTAAGCTTTCGGATACTTCTTTATACCTGTCGCTACCGCGTTTCCGAAGAACAAAGAGATCCTCCTCTGATGTCTTGATTTATCGCAAATTTGACGTAATTATATAATACTCTCGTGAGAAAAATACGAAATTGATACTCGCTGAGAATTTATTTTCTCGAGCGAACAGGGAGAAAAAAAATTATACTCTACTATATTTCTTATATATGAGCTAGGGATTCCACGTCGCAAAATACGAAAAAGAATTTTCATTTTCTGAATCTCGTATTTAGACTATGCGTCGCCACACTATACAAATGTCTAAGAAAACGAGGATTGCTTGATTCAAAAAACTTTCTACGCCCGATAATTATACTTTTTATAATATTGTTTCACTATTGAATCCTTTTACATTAATGACAAAAGAATATTATTGATAATAGATGCTGAGCAAAGTAATCTTTTTTCGTTAAACTTTGAGGCTAAAATATATTTTTAAGAAATTAAAAATTAAAAAAAAATAGCCCACCCGAAGCCCATTATCGGACTATTCTTAAAATTTGTTAAATGGTCAATAGCTTTAAAAAAAATGTTTAAAAATCGTATAAGACAAATGTTATTAGAAATTGTGTTTTATTTTAAAAACTAAAAAATCGCCTAGCAATATATTTCTAACCATTTTTTTATACATCATATATCTTTTTTTATGAAAAGTACGTTTAAAAATAAAATTTTTGAAAAGAAAATTCAATTTGGTCCATTTTTCATTGTGTTTTGACCGTATAAAAAAAGTAGCGTAATTTTTCAAAAATTGACATCTGCGAAACGTTGCGATAGTCTCAATTATAGTATTAAAACACAAAAAATTGGAAAAAAAATCGGGGAGATGCAAAAGTCTGAAGGTGGACGAAATGGCGTGGAATCCTTAGTAGATATCTTCATTTAAGAACTAAAAAAATATTTCGAGCAAATGTCACTTATTATTGATTTTCAATTTTTATTTCTATAATAAAAAGCCAAAATTGGCGTAATTTATATGGAATGAACGAGAGTGAATTTTGTATATAACCGAGAAATGTCATATCTCGATGAATTGGACGTAACTGAGAGTACTGTGTAGCGAACACGAGGAAGATTTTTTTCGCAGTTATCGAATCCTGTCCGGTTGTGGAGCGTGCGAGAGGGAATGGGGCAAGAAGAGGATATCCGAGCGTGACCCTGTCTGAGGGACGTGTGCGAGGCAAATGTGTGTTTTTACCACATGCACTTGGCATATCCGAGACGGTTCTATGAGGAGGCATTAGGGCGAGAGAGATGGAGGACGAGAAGAGTGAAGGATATAGATAGAGAGAGAGAAGGAGAAAAGCGAAAGAGGTAACAAAGTCCGAGGTCCGCAAGGGTCAATCTTAACCCTGGCTCTTCTCTTCTCGGGCCACGGGTAACTCACCTTATCGCGCTTTGCGCCTCTCTTTCTCGTCCGGGTGGCCTACTCGGCCTTAATTGCGGCTCCATATCACGATTCAATATGGCCGCCCACCGAGCCATTCTCCATACACTTGTATAGTCCCAAAGCGAGCTCCGAGTTCGAACAAGACAGAGAGGGAGAGAGAGAGAGAGAGAGAGAGAGAGAGAGAAATTCGCCCGAGAAGTATCCTTCGAGGCTTCTCTTCCACGTATATCCATCAATCCTTTCCTCGCAGAAGGGCTCCGGAGTCTTTCCTCTCGAGCGTTCGCTCTCCGAGCTCGTTTTTCTTCTCATCCCTTTTCCTCTCTTCGTTACTCCATCCTGAAGTTCGTTCCCAGGGTAAAAACATCGCGATTGAAAATATTTTCGCGTTTCCTCGCAATTCAATTCTTCGGAGACATTTTTCTTCAACTCCCCATGACATTGTCACTTTTCCGGTGTGTTTCTCAAGAGGAAAAGAGAGAGAGAGAGAGAGGGAGATCCCGCCCTCGGGATTGAGAAGATTTTTATCTCCCGTGTTTTTTTTTGCCCGATGGACTTTTCCCGGAGTTTTTCTCGCTGGAGGACTCAAGAAGTTTTTGACGTATCCCCCTTAATCGTTTCCGGTGATTTTCTCAGAGTCACCGCAAATCGAGACACACGTTTCGTCTATTTTTTTTTTGTCGAACTTGGAAGAAAAGTAACTGGAGCCACTTTTCACCCATTTTCGAAAAATGCACTCGTGGCGATGTCGAGAGTGGTTCCCGTCTCACTTTTCGGAATGAAAATAGCCCGTGGCGAGAAAATACGAGGGGGCGACCGACCGGTCACGAAAACGCATCCTGGAGGACTGCTCGACGGGAACGAACTAGCTCTTCACCGCGTGAGCATTGGTTTCTCGTTCACGTTCTCGCTCCTTTTCGTTCCACACGTTTTTTTTTATCTCTCTCTCCTCTCTTTTTCCCCCCTCGGAGTCTATCTCTCTTTTGCGAGTCTTGTGATGTTGCCCAGTTATGGCAACACACACTCTCACCGCCGGCGTAAGCCCGTTGCCGGGTATAAACGCGCGGCTTGTGCGCGCTCGCCACGGTTAACGAGTCTAATTAGCGACGAAAACGAAAACGAGTTTAAGCCTTTTTTTCCCCGAGGAGCCGGGGCGGCGGCGGCGGCGGCCGGCGAAGCGCCCCCTCGGAGGAACGCGACTTTTCGGTTGATGACTCGGGGGAGCTTCGCATCCTTTCCACCTCGCGGGATGCCTTCCTCTCCTGCGAGGGTGGTGCCGCGAGGATTAAAAAAAACAGAAGCCTGAGAAATTGGGTCAACGGGACAGCCAGGATCCTCCTCTGATCCGTCCAGCCTCGCCGCTCCTTAATTGGAATATTTTCGTAAGCCTGAAACCCTTTTCTCTCAAGGATAAAGCCACGCTCGTAAATCCCGATTGCCGATGCCGAAAAAAACGTGACAGCTCCGAGTCAACGACCACGCGCGAATCCGTTCACCTCTCGAGACGTTAATTTACTTTCAAAAATTATATAACAATTCGAATAAAAAAATTTCAAAGTTATATGCGTGACACATTACACTGAAGAAAAATTTTGTTTGATCAGCTAAAGAGACGGGCACGGAGGGCAAATGAAATATTTACTTAATTCGGCATGATATTTTTTTATTGAACCTAATATTTTTGTTAGATATTTTATAAAAACATGTCGAAAAAAGGTAATTTATAATTGAATTAAATAAATTTCATGTTAAATAAACTAAATATTTCCTTCGTCCTCCGTGTCCGCCCATTATTTAGTTGATTATTTTCTAATATAAATCATATAAAATATTTCAAAGATATGTTATTATTTTGCACTCGTTTCTTATTTTTATTCCGATTAATTTCAAGAAAATCGATCGCGAGATAAGTAATGGCAGAAAAATTAATCGCAGGGCGAGTAATTGCGCGAGAATTAATTGAAAATAAGAGTGTCGATAGCCGCCGAGACGTCGATAACGGTTTCGCCGTTTCCAAGGTTGCGCGCGTTAACGGTGTAAATTTAATGCTCTTCGGAGGAGAGAGAGAGAGAGAGACAAGCGTGTCAGTGAGGTAACGAGAGCTCAGCCGCGAGAGAGCGAGAGAAGCTTTCAATCGACACCTGTTACGGTAACAAGTCGAATTGGGCTAAGCTCTCGTGTGTCGACGACCACAAATGGACACCCGCTAACGAGGAGCCTTGCCAACGTCCTGGGGAGGTCGGTACCCTCTTCCTCTCATCGCTTTCTTCTCTCTTCCATCCAATTTTCTCTCCTTCGCGTCTCCGCTAATTAGCGAATACTCTCATTTTCGTTCGGGATCTCTCACTCGTACACTTTTCTTCAAATATATTTCTTATTTCAGAATGTCCAGTTTTCACTTTTTCAGTCAAATAATTAATTTGGATAATCCGATCAATTATTTGGAGTGATTCGATAAAAAATTATGATTTCTTTATCATTAAATAATTATTATTTGTACAGTATTAAAAAAATTCGTAAAAAGTGGTTAATTTATGATATTGAGAAAAATTAAATTGTCAGCGATTACTATCTTCATAAAAGTGACAGTAGAGTATATATATTATATATTTTGTAATAAAAAGTTCAATTTACATGATAGATTATAATTTCAAAATATTTTACGACGTCTATTAGATTTTATCTATAAAATATCATCAATCTTTTTAATTACACATGAGTTGGATGGATGCAATATAAAATTGTAATAGATGCGCATTCTTAGTCAATAATCTTCATAATAAGATGTCGTGCATAAAAGTCAAGAACAATTCTTGAACTCAGAACAAAAAGCCATCAATTTTGACCAAGTGTATTAAAAATAAATTAATACAAAATTTTCGACTACGTGAAACCAAATTTTCAATGACGAAAGTTGGTTTTTCTTTGACATTCGTGAATCATACATCTTGATATTCTTCGTTTTTTACAACGTATTTTTGTATTTTTTTCTACATTATATTTTTTCACGAAATGAATTTTGTTAGACAAATGACTACACGTTATTTCGTACTGTGATGGCATTTTAATACCTAATGAGGATTTTACTTTGAATCGATAGTAAAATTTGAATTATAAAAATCATAATTCCTCCTAAAAATCATCAGAATTGTAAAATATGTTTTATACAAAAAATCCAATACAAATTTCTTGATAAAACACGGTGAATATTATTCGTAAAAATGTTTTTCCCTGTGTAGTTCGATAAAATATACAGTAAAAGTTATCTTAGAAATACTTTCGGTGCACTGGTTTTCCCTTGAGAGAAAAAATCGTGCGAGGATTGAGTTGAAAGTTTGGTCTAATCTTCATGGATCGTCGGAGATTTGTACTTCATGGGTGGCACTGGGGGGTATTAAGGATAAAAGATCCACACGTTCTCGATACTCGTCATGGCGCGTCTTCAGAGAAGACAATGTACCGAGAGAGAAAGAAAGAAAGAAAGAGAGGTCGGTGCGGTGTGTCGTGCCTTGGCAAACTCACGAAACTCGAAAGGAGAGCGAGGAGAGAATCAGATGATGGGATGACGGACCGCGGGCGTGTCCGAGAGAGTAGCCGATATCCCGGCGGGAGAGGTGCGGGGTGGGGGGGGGGAAGGAGGACGCGTGATCGGGAGACCTCCCGGGGACCGACCACCCTCGAGGGGCCGCGAGGTCGACTTGTTAGCCCAGACATCGAGGGGCCAACAAACTAACGGGGCTCCCATAGTTACATCAGTTTCAACCGTGCATTTTTACACATTCTATACACCTCCACAATTATCAGCTCGCACAAAATTTAACCAAATTACCTTTTAAATATATCTCAAACTGCTATAGTATATTGATTCGATACAAAAATATACTTTATTGACCATTTATTCAGTACTTACGATTATTTTTTTATTTAAAGTATTTTAGTTGCAAAATTTAGTAATCGTATTCCTTGATTCGTATACACAAATCGTGAGGGTCCCATAGTTACATCAGTTTCAACCACACACTTGTACATGTTTTATACATGCATAATTATCAGAACCATATATTGATTAGACACAAAAAAATATATTTTTTCAAAATTTATTCGCAGTACTTAGGATTATTTTTTAATTTAAAGTTTTTCAGTTGTAAAATTTAGTAATCATTTCCGACGGCGATTATTCGTATACACAAATTGTACGAAATTTGATCGATGTCTTTGAAAATCGATGCGAAGAATTATCAATTATAACTTTTATTGTGGCAACTTGTTGAGAATCGACGATAATTTATGGTCTTCTTATCGACGAAGGGAGAGAGAGAGAGATTTCAACAATTGATCGGTCACACCATCAAGGTGGCAGGTGAAATATATTGATCTCGGTATCGCCACTGATTGAGAGCAGACACGAGAGAGGCTCGCAAGTCGGTGTGTTCAGTGAACCGACAATTGCATCAATCGAGACACATATGGAGATAATAAAAGAAAAGATTTTTGTTCCCGTCTCGAATTAATGTCGATTTTGTCATACGGAGCTCGTATTATCGTAACTCGTAGAGCTTACGATGATAAATTAAATAAATACAAATTGAGATTTAACTGGATGGTTCGAAGCGACGTCGCGGAGAGTTCGGAGTAACTCCGCGCGACTAGCCGAGTTAATAAATTAACGAACGCAAATCTCGGTGCACGCATTCAATTTCGCTCGTTGCGGTAAGGAAAAGTCTATACAAAGATGAATCGTATCTCGTAGCCTAGATCCACGGCAATCTTACCTCGAAGCGGATTACATTTGCATAGAAAACGAGAATGATTTATTTTCGTTTGCTATAACTCGAGGAAAAGTGGAAGGAAAGCGATACAATTTTCGATTTAAACGAAAAGTAAAACGCTCCCCATCGCGTGTGCGTCTATTAATTTACGAGCGAGGAAACGAGATCGCGAGACAATTCATTAAAATCGTACCAAGAACTTGTTCCCTTGACGTTATTAAGAGTCTTTCATAAGCGCTGATCATTGATCTTCGTAATAGAGAACGAGAGCAGAAAGAGCGGAACTCGAGGCCAGCGTACAACTTCATAAGCGAGAGAGTATATATGAGAGGACAGAGGCGCGTCGGGCTCGTGTTCAGCACAATCGAGGGGTTAACGTAGTCGGGGAGCAATCAATTATCGCTCATCGGGCCATAATTGATCGGAATTCAGCATGCAACGTGATTAACATTGATCTTTGCTGGTCGCGCGCGAGGATCGATTCGCGAGAAAAGACACTCGATCCCGAGTTGCCAGTCCGGACACTCCGATTTAATGACAAAGCGACGTCAATATACAGTTTTACTCCACCTGTTAACAAGAAGAAGATGGAATAACTTCGTAACGAATATGTCTCGAGACGTCGCGAATTCTTGGACGTTATTGACACGCTCGATAAGTACATGATTGATCATCTAATTTCGAGCAATTACAAATTGTACGCACGAAAAAATAATCTGGCATTTAAAAATTAGAAAAAAAATGTATTGAAATTGACTATTTCAATTTTTCATTCTCGTTGCTCTATTATTCTCAGAAATTTATGGCGAACTAGTCAATATACTTAATTAATTCTTAGTATAAATAGTTCATGAGCTATTTTTGGACAATTACGCGCGTACGCCAGAATTTTAAGTAACTTTGTACACTACAATGATAAATCATTTGCGAAGAGCATAATCAAGAATTCTTTGAAAATGTTTGCAAATTGAGCGTTAATGATATACTTGATAATATTTTAGAAAAAAAATGTCAGCATGGTTTTCTTTATATTCTTATTGCCCTAATCTGATGACGATGAACTAATCAATATTTACAATTAATTCTTGGTCTAAATAGAAATTAAGGTATATAAGGTAAACGTCCCAATAGTTAGATAGTTAAAGATTTTCACACTTTATCTTTGTTTAAAAAATATTCAAACAAAAAATCTCCTTTAAATTCACATCTAAACTATTGTCTGATATTTTAGCGATCGAAAGTTCATTTTATGTGTTAATTTTAGATAGTATTTTTAGTTAATAAATATTTAAACATTTGAATATGTAGAATGTCCCAATAGTTGGATTGAGCGAGTTTGTTCCAATAATAAATTAATGATATGAAAAATAAACTACATTGTATATGATAAATATTCCATATGATTTTATTGAAAAAAAAATAATTCAAATATTAAAAATAATATAGCAAAAATTGTTCAACTATTGGGACATGTCTATTGGGCCGTTTACTTTATTTTTGAAAAATTCTTTGTGTATGTCAAAGCATATATTAATGACCTTTGTTTTATAGTGATAAATTATTTGCGAATTAGGAAAATCTAAGCAATAATGTTTCAAAATTTGAACCAATAAATACAAATTAAAGGGACGGAAAAAGTATGGAAAACAAAGATAACTATAGTTATTTTTGAATCACTGAATTATTTGAAAGAAAGAAAAACTGAGCGAATGTTAAACATTTTTAAAAAATTCTAGAACTTTGTCATTGATATTTGATAATTATACGATTGATTACCTATCATTTAAAACAATTACAAATTGAGTGGACGAAAAAGTATAAGGTGTATATAAATGAAAAATGTACCTTTTTTAATGGAATTAAAAATTTATTTCTAAACCAATGAAGACACATCTAATACCGAAAATAATCTCCATTGCTTTCAATGACTTTACCCCATCGTTCGGGCAACTGCCAAATTTTGGTCACTTTATGTAACTGTGATATGGAAGTATCAAGCATACAACATAAAGCACCTTTTGTTAATTTTTATATCTAATTATAAACATAAAAAATGATTTAAAAAATGTATGGAATAAAAGATGAATATTACGGTTCTTCATTCTCATTGGCCTAATCTCACGAACGTACGACAAACTAATCGCAGTACATGTAATTAATTCTTGGTCCAATATAGTCCTCGAGCTATTTTCGAAAAATTACGCGCGCACGTCAAAGTTTTGAGGAGCTTTGTTTTTCAGTGACAAATTCGAGAGTGTCACGCGTGGCTCTCAATTTTCTATCCAGCCTTATTATGTCCCTTAGTAATAGCACGAGACAAAAATGTACTTGACACGTTGGAAGTCTCATTGTAGGATGACGAGGCGCACCCGGGACACTCGTGAACGGTCGAGGAGTCGAATGATTCGCCACTCGGCAGGATTTCATACCCGTTGACGGGCACAAAGGATTGGCAAAGCGGCAGCGCTCTCCTCTCTGACTCAGCCGCGATCGCGAGATTCCCATCGCGTTCCCCCGTCTTCGCCGCTTCTGCTTTTTCTACTCCCGATACTTTTAAGGCAATTCTTTTTCCATTCGGAAAAACTGGACGCCGATTTCTCCGAGACTCGTTTACTTTCTACAAGACTCATTTTTTCCGACAGATTATTTTACCTTTACAGATTTTTCATATTCCATTTTGCCAGTTTTTTCTTTCTTTTGTTATTTTTTATTTATTTGGTTTTTTTTTAAACGTGTGCACCACCAATTTTGTGAATCGGTCCAAGGAAATGAGACGAACGAGAGGAAACGATGAGCTCGCGACCACGAGAGTCCTCGTCACACACCGCTCTATAGTCCTACAGAACGATTGACTCGAGTTCCCACGCAAGATTCCTCCCACGATTTCACGAGGTGGGGGCGTGTACAATGATGAAAGATTCTCTCATCGACGAGCGAGAAAGAGGTAAGAGAGAGAGAGAGAGAGAAGAAGGGAAGAAATAAAAGCTTTTTACAACGAAGATACGTTTCCGATCGAGGGGACCTGCCAGGACGACTTTTGTTATTGAAGAAAAAAGACGAAAAATAAGCGAACAAAAAACGTTCCCCCTCGTTCTGCGTACGCTATCATCGCGTCAGCGCGTTAATTCATACAGACAACAATTCAAGGATGCATTTTGAAAAACCTGTAAATATAAAAAACTAACGAATAAAATAAATATTCCGAAGAGATGTGAATAATTGAGTGATTTTCTTAGATTGATGAAGAAATCGGTAATCCTTGAAATTGGAACGAATGGACACGAGCTGGCTAAGAGAGGGAAATCAAAGCGAAGAGAGACGCGAAGGGAGAAAAAAAACGTATGGAGAGAATAAAAAAAAAAGGAAAACGTGTGTTCCACGTCGTATTAGTGGGTGCTTGTAAGTTAACCCTGCTAACTGTTGAGGGTTTACGTAGGAGAGTCGCAGAGGGATCGGGGGATGAATGGAGGTCGCCTCGGGGGTTCACCGCCGTCGGGGGTGTTCGTTATTCTCCGAGCGAGTCCATTGAATCGGTCACGTGCCTATCGGCTCTCACCTCCCACCCCTTTATCATCCCCTTTTCCTCTCCCGCTTCCCCACCAATAATTCTTTTCTCCTCGCCAATATCGTATTTGTACAACACGCATGTCTATTATTGCAATCCCTTGTTTGTGTGTTTTACCCTGCCATTCGTCTACCGATACATGCAACCATCCTCTTTTTTTATTTCTCTATTCCCATTTCTCACACTTGTTCTTGCGTGTAACGTATACACTGGACTCCAAAACTTCCTCACTAATTTTGCCTTTTTCTGACATTGGGTCAAAAAAATATATTAGAATAAAAAATATATTAGGTTTAAAAAATATATTGCAAATATATACAGATTTTACGTTATATTTGTGTTGAACAATCATAGACTATTGATTTTATATTCACTTTTTTGATGTGTCAAATTCGTGAGTAATAATTAATTTATAAAATTTTATTAAGATGAGAAGAAGATTGAAAAATTATATTGTCAACGACTTGAGAGCTCTTCAGAATACATTTTTCGTATTAACTTTGCCAAAAAAAACTCAATTAGTTTTTGTAATTCGATTACTTTGATTTTGCACATTTTCCATTTGGTTTAGTCTATCAAGTTTCGAATTTTCATGTCAGTTGAACAAGTTCGATGTAAATTGTAATAATTGAGTTTCATCCAAACCGTCTTTATGAGACTGCGCGTATATAAGACCTACAAACAGATCGACTCTCAGAATTTTTCATCAAAAGAAGGTTTTGTCAATTTTGACAAAATCTTGAAAACAAAAGAAATAATATACAGAAGCATGCAGATTTTAACAATTTTGTATAAAAGGAGTATGAGTATTTAGTTATTTTAAGGTTTTGTTTTGTTCGACAGTCTTGTTATGTGCAGTTTCGACACATACTGTGCACACATTCAAGAATCCACATCGATCTATGATGTGTATTATGAAACGAAACAATGCCCGCTCTCGCGATCCGTATTCTCTTGTAATACAGAACGGTGCACACGCACTTTTTATATGCATGCTCATGGATCACAGACTCTCGGAAATACGAGAGAGTACGTCAGACGGTGTTACGCGTATCGTTGAATCACGTGGGAAACGTTTTTTCTCCATCTAGAAATTTTTTGTGATTTTTCGTCCTTTCAATGAGATCATGCATTGTTGATAAATTAAAAAAACAAAGAATCAAATCTTGTTATGCAAATGTCAGTGACTCGACCTTGCATTATTTTCAATTATTTCCAAATAAACAAACATCACTTTTTAACGTAATCATAAAAAAATTAATAAAAAATAATAAAAATATTAACAGAGTACACGAATGAATATGCATATTTTCTTTGACAGTGGAAGAAATTTCTCAGCTCTCCGCATTGTTTGCAAAAAAAAAAATATTTTTTTAGGCCGTGCAGATTTCATGGAGTCGATGCCGAAATCTTTTTTATCACAGTGCAAACCAAATGATGGCAATTTACCACTTGTAAGGACACGTGACCCGAGCAGAGAGAGAGAGAGAAGACTCAGTGTTATAATAGTTTATGGATTGCAGATACACGCCCTTTCACGAGCTCGTTCCGCTGATTCTGGTGTCAGCGGGAGTGAGTTTCCTTTCACCCTAGTGGACGTGGTTGCCACAGGACACGTACGTCCGTATAAAAAGCCCGTCGAGTGAAATCGTAGGGTGCGTTGACACGCTATTAATGACGTCTGTATTGCTCACAATCTCGCACAATATGCTCACCCTGTAAAATCGTAAACGGCCGAGAAAACCGAAAGTATATCATTTACACCTCCAGTCAAACTATCCCGAAAAAAGTGTGAACCATTTTTTTTCTTGAAGCATATATACAAAAAAAAATTAATGGTTTTTATGACATAATCTGGGAAAATCGTAGCGATATTCCTCATGGTTTTCATTTATTTTTGCCAAATGGATTACACATTTTTCCGTGATGAATAAAAGGAACGCAAGAATTTTTTGCTGCATGAAATACATATATCGTAATGTCGAAACTGGGTAAAAAGAGCGTTTATTAGAATGAAAACGAGGATTATTGTAATACATGGTAGTAATGTGTGGAACGGTTCATGTCAGAATGAAATATATGACGTGTTTCGAGTGTGTCGTATTTTACCGCCGGGAAAGATTGAGAAAGAGCGAGAGACGCGAGAGCTCGGAACGTTTTTCTCGGTGGTAGCGGCGGTGAGTTTTAGTCGCATCGGAGGTTAGAGATAAAGAAATATGTGAGGTTTTACAAACGCGAATTGCGATTTACGAAGGACGTGACTATCAATCCAATCGGGCGCGCTGCGCGTCGGAGAGAGCGAGCGGCAACTTTTTCGTTGAACGAGATACGTCAAAAAAGCGGCGAGAGTGAGGAAAATAAGTGTACAATTTACAAGAAAAATGGATGAAAAGTTGGCTGGCGATGCAACTACTTCGTAAATTCTTTAATGCGCCGATTTATTTGAATGAGGGAATTTATGAGCACCCGGGAACGGAATAAATGCGAAAATGCTCCCGCGGACTCTGCTACCGCCTCGACCTTATATCGCCGACGACAACGGCGACCGCGACATTCCTCGCCTCGCCCGGACTTCTTCCAAGCCCGTCATTTATTACGCGCACCTCCTATATTTGTATATAAAATTCAGGTATTTATACGCGTACGGGAGCAAATTTCGCTGCGGATCGAGCCTCGGATCTCGCCGCGATGAGATCGCTTCCCCTCGGATGATGGAGCGCACGAGATAGCGGATCTTTTTCGGACATCGTCTCCGAAATGCACCGACGTCGCTGACAAATTTTTTACTCCCGTTGTTATTTCTTTCTCGTAAAAATAAGCGATGAGTCGACGTTGAGAAACGTTATCCTATAATATTTTTGCTTCTATGAAACGCAGAATAATATTTCTCGTCGCGACCTAAATATTCTATATACCATGCAGTTATTATTTTTTTATACGGGATTCCGAATAATTTATTATTCTGATTGTTTCGATATCGGAGTCGGGATGTTTCGATAGAGGCGTCAAAAGTGACAGGAGTGTGATCAGAACAGCTGCTCGTGTTGTTTTTCACCTGAAGGAGAGAGAAGCGACGTTTCTTTCCTCGTTTCGGCTTCTCTTTTATCTTGTTAGCGCGAGAAGTGTACCTCACCGACCGGGGTGTACTTTTCGATGTTTGCATTGAGAGAAGGCCGAGCGAGGACAGCCCGAGGCGATTGACATGAGAAGTTCACACTTGTATCTGTCAGTTACGCTTTCCCTTTCTCGTTTTCATCACGCGCCGTTCATCGAAACTGTCCTTACACTCGATGCATACTCTTCTAATCATTTTCTTTTATTTTTTTCTCCACTCCATTTCGCTCGAGAAACATAACGCTCCCTCATCGTCATGAGTCAATAAATGAATACACATGGCAATTTTGCGCCCTTGGTTAGACTTATTTGACAGTTCTCTATAAACGTGTATTATAGAAATAAAATGTGTTCCATTTTTATGATAAATGTCCCAATAGTTGGACAGCTAACGATTTTCTCATTTTATCTTTATTTAAAAAATATTAAAGCAAAAAATCTGCTTCAAATTCACATCTAAACTATTATATAATATTTTAGCGATCAAATACTTTTTTTTGTTATCCTCGCTCAGAAAGTTGATCTTTCGAGCACTGGGCGGCATCTGGAAAGTTGTCCATTTCCAGACGCTCTACCATAATGAAATGAAAAGAACTGTCAAGAAAAGTAATTATTTTTTTTATCGACCGAATATTTCCAGTATAGTCTTAATTTTTAGTCACTTGATCATGACATAGGTGCGACAAATAGTGCTAATCTTTTACATTCGGCTCGAATTAAACTTTCGGAACACGGATAACAAAAAATATTGTATGGAAATGGAAAATCTCGATTTTACGATATTCGCTTCAGGTTTATGACGCTTTTTTACGAAAAAGCGTGAATTCGTACGACAAACCTTAGACTCCTATCATCGCAATTGTCAGAAAATCGCCACTTTCCGACCGAGTGACATAAATATAGTAAATAAATACTCGAGCGCGTTTAAATGTGTTTAACAAAAAATCATGCAACTCTGTCTCTAGGATTGAGCGAATTTGTCCCAATAAATTTTAACGCTATAAAAAATACTCTTCTTTGTATAGGATAAATAATCCATATGATTTTATTAAGAAAAAAATTGAAATATTAAAAATAATTTTGAACATATCCAATTATATAGGGACGTTTACCTTAATTTCAGAATTTCAAAAATAAAATTGATAAAGGACCGATTGGAATTTCTAGAGAGATTTCATTTAGATCTTTGATTGTCCGTGATAAAATCTTCAATCTGTTTCGATCAGAAGAATCATAAAATCTATACATAAATCACGAAAGGGTGTCGTGTAGAGCAAAATTGTCCTTACACTCGGTGCTTACTTATCTATCAATTTTTTTTTATCTCCACTATATATTTCGCTCGAGAAACATAAAGCTCACTCGTCATGAGTCAATAAAGGCGAAAGCAAACCGATTAGCGTCCTTGCATGGTTAGACTCTATTTGACAGCTCTCTACAGATATTATTATCGAAATAAAAAATGTATTCTATTTTTGTGCTAATTTCAGAAATAAAAATAGACAAAGGATCGGTTAGAATTTCTAGAGAGATTTCATTTAGACCTTTGATTGTCCGCGATGAAAAATTCTCCAATCTGTTTCGATCAAAAGTTTCGTAAAATCTATAGGTAAATCAGGAAAGGGTCGTGTCGAGCGATTCATCGAGGGGATCGCGATTTCTCGTACCAAATTGGGAGACGTTCTTTAGCCTTATTAAAATAGTTTGTCGTCTGGGGGCGATTGGCTCGTCGCTTCTCTCAAAGTTTGACCCTTTTCCTCTCTATCCCTGTCCGAAGCAAGACTCTCTTCCTCCAACTTCGAAAAAAATCCTGGACTTCTTTTCTCGGATCTAGATGCGGTGGCAAATGTCTCCCCGTCTCGAATTTATTCGTAAGACGGGAGGAAAGGGAGAGAGAGCGGAGGAAGCGCGAGAATCGAACGAAAAAGAGAGAACCAATTTAGACATACCACCGAAAATCGATGCGCACGAGTTCGCGCTCTATACGAGAGAAACCTTCATTCGAGATCGCACCTGCGGCCCTCGCTTGCCCAACAAATTGGTGAAATAAATCCAATTTTGGCCACGGCCATGTTCTCCCTTCCTTCCTTTTTTTTACCCCCCTCTCTCCCGCTGCCGTTTGTATTTCCGAGAGCTTGCACGGCGTTTCCCCCGTGGTACCGACGTCCGAGAACCTCGATACTGTCGATCAATATATTAACAACTTTTTTTCTTTTTCCTCCTCCGGCACTCCTGGGGACCCAGGATCGGAGATAAGAACTCGAGCTCGCACCACTCGCCGAAACACCATCCGAGCCGAAACGACGATTACTATTTTCTTTGTATTCATAAAACTGGCAATAACATTTTTTTTTCTATTGAAAATTCGTTTTTTACTGCAAATGGATTCGAGGGAAAATATAAAAACAAGTGAAACTCGCGAGTAAACCTGACGAAGAGGATTTTAAGTTGTCAAAATGTTTAAGCGCACTGGAAAATATCCTTTGAAATATGGCACGTTTGAAGTAAGCGTGACCATCATCGAAGCGAGACACTTGCCCGATAATTCTAATCCGATGATAATCGTCAAAGTTGGGAGTCACAAGAAAAAAACGATCATTCGCGAGAGAACTTCTACTCCGTACTACAACGAGGTTACCAAAAAATTTCAATTCGTTTCTTTCTATTTTATTCTCACGAGTCTTCTTATTTTGCAAAAAATAAATCAAATTTTTTTTGCCTCTTTAAATTTTAAATTTAAACGTCTGTGCAAACATTATCTTTTTTTTCAGTACTTCTTGTTCACTTTTACGTGTCACTTGGAAGAATTGCTCAGCATGCGAATAAATATATCTGTCTATCTGAGAAACAGAATGCGACAGCTCAAGTTTCACGGTGGAATTTCTTTCGAAGTCGGAACTGTTTGGGATCAGCCAAGTAAGGGAACATAATTTTTTCCTATTTTTCATCATGGAAAAATGTTAGCTAACTATTTATCGATCAGTTTAAGAAATAAATAACGACATCTATCGGGAAACGCCGAAACTACAAACAGATTTTCAAAAACGTACTTATCGTGCTTCGATAAGTTTGAAACTAATTTCACCTACGGCTGAGAATTAAATTTCAACAGTTGATATAGCAAACACTCCATTTATCCTCTCCAATTAATTATTTCAGAACATTTTGATTTTTTCTTCAGACCACGAATATTATCACAAATGGGCCATGCTAACGAATCCCAAGGATAAGACCGGGGAGGCCAAAGGATACGTAAAATGCAACGTAACGATATTGGCAAAGGGAGAAAAGTTGCAGGTTCATCCGGAAAGTGACAGCGACGATGATATAGAAGGGTTTGTTGCAAATCCAAAAATTTATAAATAAAATCTCGGAAAGGATTTTAGAATATCAATGAAAATTCCCGTTCTGATTAAAAAATAGAGATTGTATAATTCGAGGTCAATGGATTCCAAGTACATATTTATAAAGCTTATCGTTCGTGTATATCGCACGCGAAATGTTTTGCGGTATCTTAAAGAGGTAATCGCCCGAACACTGTACTTTCAGAAATTTATTGCTTCCTATCGCGGATTCGAGTATAACAATGAGACAGAGAGCGCGATACGTGTTCTCTGTTTATCGGGTCGACGGCTTACCAACGGCCGATAAGACTTGCGCGAGTGGCTCCGGCTACGTTAAATCCTTCGTCGAGATATCGTTCGCCGGTATGAAGGTAATTTCAATTTCATACGTCACCCGCTTTATCACGATAGCATTCATTTTATTTTGCACGATTGATACTAAACAATATGCTAAGAGTGATAATTATATAATACATTTAGGAAAAAAATTTAAAAAAATCGATCAAGAGACTTTAAACTAAAAGAAAACAATTAAAAATCAATTTATGACAATTCCATGGTCAATAATATAGAATATTCAGAACTTAAATACGGGTTTTTCGTAGCATCTCGAAAATAACTCCTTCGTCGTATCGTATAGTTTGCCCTTCGCCTTTTTTATTTCTTTTTTTTCTTAGGCTGTGTAAATATTGAAGGGACGGGTAATTACGTTTAATGATCGATACTCCATGCATTGCTTCGGCATGGTACGTTATATATACGACGGGGACAGACATACACGTGTAAGTGTTTTTATTACGACTCCGCGGTCGTTTTGGCCGGCTCGTCCGTTCGATAGCCACCGGCTAACGCGAAATGCCAGACCTCGTTTCCGGTTCTATCGATTACTTTTCTTAATGTACTAACTGGGTTTGCTTTTTGTCTATTTTCATTTCGTTTTCGCGTCCGATCGATCGTTAGTGCATTAAAGAGTAACTTTGATCGTAATCCCACGTCTCTCGCAGAATCACTAATATTTTCCGTCGTTAATGCATATTTAAAGCGATTGCAGGATCAGGCAGGACTAATTTTTATCGCGATTCTTAATCCCTGCTCAATCATTCATGGATAATATCCCTCATATGGATCTGTTCTTCGGTTTTTTTTGTAAGGCCTCGACCGGCGTGCAGTCAACCCTGACATCCGGCGCCCAATTCAACGAGAGGATTTTATTTAAAGAAATGTTCCCGCCCCTGTCGCCGAGGGTCAGAATCGCCGTTAAGTTCAAAGTTCACAGTATCGTCTGCTGCGCTCGGTCTCACTCAGGCTCAATACTGGCCAGCTACACGCTGAATTTGATGAAGATCTCCAATTCCGGCGATTACGGTGCTTCATCGTTGTCTTAATTTTTTCTTTTTTTTTAAGGTAATTCTATATCGGTACAGTCAAATCGAAAGTTTTTATTTCAATTTATCTCCATACCATGTGGTTTTAGAGCTTAAGTTTATTAAAAAAAGTTATTGCAAATTGTTTCAAGAACAACATGCTCAAAATTCAAGGTCATTCAAGGTGATCTGTACTTGTTACGTATGCGTGAAAATGAAAATAATCATTATCAAAGAATTTTTTAATAAAACTTGAGGAAGCTTCTTTGAAGTACAATAAAGATGAGCTATGCGAAATTTTAAGGAGGTTGGCTGTAGCCATTTGTAAATGGCGAAAATAAATGAAGTTTTACGTGTTAAAAGTATAGGGAATCAAAATTTGTTGAGGACACGATGAAAATTTGAAATAACGTTCTTTATCACTAAAGATATTTATATAAATTCAGAAAAAAATGGTCTACATTGTTTTCGAGTAATCGAGTAGTAAAGTTCCGTCCTTATACACGGAATGTATATCTATATTGTCTAA